>JBBGZY010000537.1:2800000-2882500 GCA_037952925.1 Lithobates clamitans
CACACACTAGTGCGAATTGGATGAGGGTTTCACCACATGCAATTCGCATGACCGGAGACTGACTGGCTCTCTATGGAGCTGGTTTACTTATCTGTGGGGGGGTCTTGTGCGTTTTTGGCTCAGTTTCAGGGCTGAATTCAGGCAAAAATTTGTCCCTGAAATAGGGCTGGAAAAAAAAAAATCCTGAGCCTTTCACGATTCGAATTGAGTTTTTTTTTTTTTTTGGACACCGCGCCGGTTCTGAGGAGCTGTGGGCAGGAGTTTTTAGGCGAGGCTGCGGACTAGGCCTCAAGGACTAGGCCGAGGCCGCGGCCTCACCTAAAAACTCCTGCCCACAGCTCCTCAGAACCGGCGCGGTGTCCAAAAACAAAAAAAAAAATCTAAAAAAAAAAACCGATTTGCTTAAATTTTGAATCAATTTCACCTCTCAACTCGATTTCAAGATTTAAATTGATTTTTTTTCCTCAGCCCTACCCTGAAATATAGAACGGGTGCACCGGACCCCCTGCTGCGAGCCGCATCCATCGGCAGTGTGAACCCGGCCTTAAAGAGGAGTTCCAGTCAAAAAAAAAAAAAATTAAAAGTCAGCAGCTACAAATACTGCAGCTGCTGACTTTTAATTGGACACTTACCTGTCCCAGGGTCCAACGATGCGGGGGATCGAAGCCCCGCTCGCCCCCCCCCCCCCCGTTCAGCGGCGCCGGCATTGCAACTGTGGGCGCCGGGCTGTGGCTTCACAGCCTGGTACCCACGGCGCATGCGCGCCATGATTGGCCGCCCAGTCACCTGGGACCTGTAATGGGTCCCAGATGATTGACATGAGGGAGGGAGCAGAGCTGAGCCCTTCCTGTGCCGAGGGGGAAGTGATGTCACCAGCCCAGGCACTGGAAGAGGCAGACTACGAGGGACCCCCTAGCAACAGGCATTTAGAGGTAAGTAAAAAAAAAAAGAAAAAAATTCAAATTTTTTTTGTTTTTTTTTTTTTTTAGGATTTTTCATGTAGTTTTGTTTTTTTTGGGTGGATCCCCACTTTAATATCTACAGTTGCCTAGTTGTCATGTCAAGTGGCAGCAAATCTGAGGTGCTTTCTGGATACTGACTTAAATGTGTTGGATAAAATTCGGATTAAACGTGAACTGGGCAGACTCTCCTGACTTTAGTATAGTTGCAGTGTTTGCTGAATCTCATTAGCCGTGTTCTGATTGATGGTGCATGTTGCTGGAAGCTGCTCTTTGAGTTGATGATTGCAGTTCGATGTGTTTGGTGGCATTGCCAGATATTCCCTTCAATTCACATCGTGCTGTAAACACGAGACAGGCCTGTAAATGGCACTCGGGGGCTCTGCCTTTGATCTCTGTATCAATTACACATACTCAGGATCTAAGGAAGGCCCCAACTGGTCACATGCCCTGAAAACGTGCCGTTTTATCATCCTTTATAAAGTGGATAGGGTAACAAAATCGTATAAGAGAGAAGGAGGCACCGATATTCATCATATTGGGTGAGGACCAGCAGGAAAACCTCATGCAGTCAGTAAGAGGGTCACTTGCAGCCCAATACAGACCAATTAAAGGAGAACTATGCCCCAGAACAGACATGTCATTTTTTGCAGCTTGCTAGTCCTTAGGCTGCCATTCACACCTGAGCGTTTTCAGCTCATAAAATCCAGAAAAAACGCCCCAACAAGCAAAATATCATTCATTTCAATGACACCTGTCCACATCCTGAGCGTTTTGTCACCTGAAGCAAAACGGCTGAAAAACGCCCTAAGCTTAGAAAAGAACAGGAGCTTCTTTGGCGCAGATTACAGGCGCTTTTCTGCCTCTTACATGGGTGACCTGAACAAACTCGCAGCAAAAACGTGGCAAAATCGCTGTAAAAAACGCAGTAGAAACGGGCGACTTTGAAACGCTCAGGTCTGAATGCAGCCTTTATGTGGTGGCTGTTAGTTTGTTCTTTTTTTAGAACATTTTTCATTGCTATAACTATAGGAAGCAAATCTGAGTACTATAAACTTTCTGCACCTTGCAAGTTAAAGAACGATTCTTTCTAAAGCCTTGTTCACATGGGCATACTTATGTATACGTCTGTGCAAAGGGCCGTCTTTGCCCACAGAGGACACACTCTGTGCACCCACTTGCAGGCACTCCCATTCATGTCTACTCGGACGCAGCTGCTGCACAGACACGGCCGCTGGTCGCAGTGACAGCTGAGCAGGTGCAGGTTGCTGTCTGCATTCAGGGTTACCTGCACAGCTGTCACATTGGGAGACCTGTCTGTGGCTGTGTCTGTGTCTGTGTCTGTGCAGCCTCTGCATCCCAGTAGACATGAATAGGACTGCCTGTATGTGAATGAGAGGACCCACCTGTGCATCCTGTATAAGCCAAGACCGCACTCTTTGCACAGATGTATGCATTAGTATCCATGTGAATGAGGCCTAATTACAAAGTATCATTTTGCTTTAAAGGGAGAAGCCATTGAAATTGCTAATTACAACCTAAGTAAAAGTACTTTTTACTTCTTTTCATTGCTATAGGGCTCAACTAATTTACATAAATAAACCTGCCACCCTAAGACAAAATGTGTCTGTAGTATCCCATTAGCTTACTGAGCAACAGTGTAGCATGCAGAGAGCAAAGTAAGGCCAGTCCCTGAAGTATCCTGGGGGGGGGGACTTTCTTTTACGTTGCTTAGTATGACATACCACTCCACTTCTGGTAGGGTCACCATTCCAGGATCAGGGTGAGGGCAGCACTTCTTGAAGTCAGACTTCTTTGCGTATACATACACTGGGACCTTACTGCTCCTCTCTTGGGCACAGGAGGGAGTATGCACAAGCAGAGTGCAAAGCAAATCAAGTGCTGAGTACTATGCAGGGATGGGACAAGGGGTGGGCAGGAGGGGCAGCTGCCCCACACACAGTGAAGCAAGAGGGCAAGGAATGGATGCAGGGTGGTACACCCATTCCATTACATGTATTCAGAGTGGGGGAGGGGGCGCAGATCTGGATCCTTGCCCCGGGAGCTGCACAACCTTGTCCCAGTACTGGTACTATGCAAGTTAGCCAGACTCTAACCAGATCTTTTTATCAGCGTGCAACAGGGTGGATTTGATTTTAATCAAGTCTGTTTAAATCATGATTTCAATCCCTAATAAAAAGGCTTGATTTAAATCAGCTCTATTTTAAATCATAATTTTTAAAGAGCAACTGTCATCTCTGACCCGCAGCGGCTCCTCCTCCTCCTCTGACCCGCTGTTGACTCACTGACAGTCCCATTCACTTTAATGGGACGGCTGGTGATGTGGCAGTGACACAGCAAGGTGAGGGACGCGTGGCAGTAGGTGAGTGGATGCCCGCTAACAGGCGCTGCCAAGATGGGTCTGAAATGACAGGTGCTCTTTAAATGTAAGGACTTATTCTTGCTGCTAGTTAAAATCTTTAATATTTGCAAACAAAATAAAGGTTTCCTATTTAGAATAATAAGCTGTCCGGTTAGTAAAACAGCGATATTAGAACCGATTTAATCATACAGTTTGTAGTGTACATAGATTTGCAAAACAATGGGATAAAGGAATATTCCTGAACTTTGTTTTATCTCATGGTTACTGTGAAATGGTGTGAATGCATCAATGCAGTGCATGTTATCTCAGTTTGCAGAGCTCGGATTCATTGAATGAGTTTACCAAAAATGTAAATAGTGCAGAATATACAGCCTCATGCTACATAACTAAACTCCATTTCCTGCTGAATCAACTAAATTATTAATGTATCTTAAATAGAAAACTATCTTTAGATAGATTTTTACTCCAAAAGCATTTTATTAAAATTTGATAAACAAGAAAATCTGATTTAAATTTAAAACAATCCAATTTCTTTTTTAGATTATTTTTTTAAGTCATCGATTTTTTTTTTTTTTTTTTTTTTTAAATCCACCGTGGCATGCAAGTTTCTTCAGAAATACAATTTGGCATTTATACTTTAGCACGCTCCATTAAACTCCCAAAAATGGTGTCTTCCTCCTTGCACCAGTTTCAGTGTTTGCTGTGTGTTTTCTGTTTGCTTTAGGAGTTCAGTCATTTCCACCACAAGAAAAGGGTTTGTGAAACAGTCCATTATTTGACACCGATCGACTTCCTTCCCCCACAAACTGCTCACAATGGATCATTGTCTCCACGTTCCCAACTCCTAGGCCTTTCCAAGAAGGCCTCAAATAACATGGATGTGTCTGAAAGGGGCTTTAACGTTTTTTATTACAGCACCAGTCCCCCCCTTGTCCCTTACTAACAAATGTCCCGGCGACAGGGTTTCATACGCTACATTAATAGCTCTTTGTCCCCTTAATCCCCATGTCTGTCTTTCAAGACAAGTATTTCAAAGTGTTTGTTTTTACTGCATGGAGGGTGCAGCGTGTCCCCCCCCCCCCCCCCCCGCCCGCAGGCAGATCTGCATGAACTGACTTCTATAGTGCGCCTGTCCCCTCTAAATGTGTACAATTACAATATTGCAGACTGACGGAGCATTTTATCATTTTCTTGGTGTGTTCCCCTAAGGCTCGGTTCACACTGGGGCGACTTGGGATCCGACTTGTACGCCCTCAAGTCGCCCCAAGTCGCCCCAGAAATAGTTTGAATGGGAGTTAACGCTAGCGTCTTAATAGACGCTACTGAAGTCGCTCCGACTTCAGAGCGTACTCCCTGTACTACTTTGATCCGACTTGGTAGGCGACCTGTACCATAGAAATCAATGGAAGTCGCCTCCAAGTCGGATCTCTCTGTAAAGTCAAGCGACTTTGCAGGGAAAACCCCTCCCTCCCAGAGAGCTGATTGGCCACAGGCGAAGTCGCCTGTCATGGAGGCGACTTCAAGTCGCCTTGTAATTTGCTAAAGTCGCGTCGAAGTCGCGTCGAAGCCGCCGTGCAAAGTCGCGCTGAAGTCGTGTTGCCCCAGTGTGAACCAACCCTAAGTGATTAGGGACTGGTTTAAAGATACACACACCTGTGCGTCTGTTTTGCCAGAAGAATTCAGTCTTGTGATTCACATATCCACAGCAGTGAAGGTAAAACCACTACTTGGGGCCCATTCACACCGCCTGGCAGCCCACACCACTGCGTCCTCTACAGCAGGGGTCTCAAACTGGCGGCCCTCCAGCTGTTGCGGAACTACGAGTCCCATCATGCCTCTGCCTGTGGGAGTCATACTTGTAACTGTCAGCCTTGCAATGCCTCATGGGACTTGGAGTTCTGCAACAGCTGGAGGGCTGCCAGTCTGAGACCCCCTGCTCTACAGAGCATTGCAGCAGGGGCAGTGCAATGTGTTTTTATTGCGTCAGAGTTCCCTTTTTTCTTTTTTTTCAACTTTATGTGATGTGTTCAAACACAAATTGATGTCATGCACAGCAGTCCAGCATAGTACCATGCAGAGTGGTGCAATATTATGCACACACGTTGCATATTATTTAGGGTTGCACCGATACTAGCATCGGTGCCGATACCGAGTATTTGCACAAGTATCGGTACTCGTGCAAATGCACCGATACCTGAAACCGATACTTTCAGGCTCGGCTCTTTGAGCTGTCAGTTGGGTCTCCACTGTTGACAACTGAAGTGTTAAAGTGGTTGTAAACCCTCTGGGACCACTTTTCTGGGACCTAGATTAAGGCTTACCTGTAGCTGCAACAATATTTGCAAAAGACCGGCACCGATTTCTACGGCGCATGCGCCGTAGACAGCGACGCGCAGGCCCACTGAGCATGCCGCTGCTAACGGTGATCATGCCGTTAGTGGCGGCTCCCTCACGCATGCACGGGAGTGACGTCATCGCGGCTGCGGCCAGTCATAGCGCCGGAGCTGTGATACACGGAAGTCACTCCGAGATAGATGGCGGCGATGAAGGAGAAGAACGAGGGTCGCTTCGGGGGCTTCCATCTCAGGTAAGTTATTCTTATTGAGCTAGTATGCTATGCATACTAGCTCATGCCTTTGCCTTACAGGGTGTGTTTTTTTATTTTATTTTTTTTCCTGCCTTTACTTCCTCTAAAGAAGTCCGGTAATTGGAGCTGTTAAAAAAAAAAAAAAAAGCAGCCAGCAATGTTTATTAACAACATTGCTTTGCCCTGAAACACTAAAATAAAAAAATATTGTTTCTTTTTGTATCTTTCTGTTTCTCCATCTGCAGATCAAAGGGATGAACAAATGTTCCTTTGTTTAACCCCTTAATAACCCTTAATTTACTCTGATCAGCCTTAATTAACTCCCTATTCTCCTCCATTTAATTATTATTTTCCTGCTTTTTTCTATTTCTTTTGAACACGTCTATTTTATAAACGATAAACAATTAAAACTTTTTTTTTGTTAGTAAATATTTTTACACATATTTACACATTTCACATTGAAAAGTGCTAAATTAAAAAGAAATCAATTGATTTAATGTGTAAAAACTTTTCAGTGCTTTGTACCATTGCTGACAGCTGAAGTTAAAACAAAACGGTTGCGGTCGGTATCGGTAATTGGTATTGGCGATTACTAAAAAAAAAAAGTATCGGTACTTGTGCTCATTGTAAAAAAAAAAATGGTATCGGTGCGTCCCTAATACTATTGCACATCTGTGGAATGCAGTGAAAGGCGTCGTTGTGGTCTGAACAAGACACAGAAAACGATTGTCATTGCAGTTACCTGAGTTTTTTCTCCCATGTTTTCTGGATGCTGAGCAGTTGGCTTGCTGCGTTCTGAACACAGGAGGTTAGCCGCTCGGCATTGCCACCTTTTGGAGACTTTAAGCATTAATGCAAAGTGTTTTCTGATTGGACGAGGTGGAGAGGCGGGGCGGTGATGTCATGCACACTCCACCTTGGCCTATCAAAGAGTGCTTTTTCTACTTCAGTGATTTTCAGCTTTCAGGGGCATCGGCCAGGAATGATATGTACATAGTTACATTGGTCCAAGCTGTACAATTGTACCTATGCAAAATGATATACCATATCTTTAAAGTGGCAAAAAATCCAAAAACAAACATTTATTATATTGCAGCCTACAAATTAGATGTGATGGCTGCATTCGTTTTCTTTTTGAGGCTTTCCTCCTATTTTTTTCACATGGTGATCCAGCCTGTAGGTCTGTTGTTTATCAACAGAACAAGCTTTCCAGTGGAATTTATCTGTTACAGAAATGAGACAAACCATTTACCACTGACAGAGAAAATATCCAGTGAGCGGCGGTTGTGTTGACAAAAATGCCTTGTTGTTGTCAGAGGAGGATGGGCAGACCGGTTCCAGATGATAGAAAGGTAACGACTCGTTAAAACCAAGGTATGCAGAATACCATCTCTGAACGCACAACACATCTTAACACCTTGAAGCAGATTGGCTACAGCAGCAGAAGACCACACCGGGTGCCACTCCTGTCAGCTAAGAACAGGAAACTGAAGCTAAAATTTGCACAGGATCACCAAATTTGGACAATAGAAGATTGGAAAAACATTGCCTGGTCTGATGAGTCTCGATTTCAGCTGCGACATTCAGATGGAGGGTCAGAATTTGGAGTAAACAACATGAAAGTATGGATCCATCCTGCCTTGTACCAATGGTTCAGGTTGGTGGTGGTGTAATGGTGTGGGGGGAATAATTTCTTGGCACACTTTGAGCTTCTTAGTACCAATTGAGCATCATTTAAACCCCACGGCCTACCTGAGTATTGTTGGTGACCATGTCCATCCCTTTATGACTACAGTGTCCCCATCTTCTGATGGCTCCTTCCAGCAGGATAATGCTCCATGTCACAAAGCTCCAATCATCTCACCACTGGACAATGAGGTCCCTGTACTCCAATGGCCTCCACACTCACCAGATCTCAATCCAATAGAGCACATTTGCGATGTGGTGGAACAGGAGATTCGCATCATGGATGTGCAGCCGACAAATCTGCAGCAACTGTGTGATGTTATCAAGTCACCAAAATCTCTGAGGGATGTTTCCAACACCTTGTTGAATCTATGCCATGAAGAATTAAAGTGTTACTAAACCCAGAACAGTAAAACAAGTCTGAATATGCAGTAAATCATGCTTTTTATACTCAATTCGGATTAATCCTCTGCCTTATGTAACAAGGAGGTTTGAATCCTGTATGCACAGATCCTCCCTTTCTTCCACTGTCCCCCGATAATTTCCTGACAACACAGAGCCTATGGAGTCAGGCTGCACATGCTCAGTTTGGTGTGTATTGCTAGAGAGTTTTTTTTTTTTTTTCTTGGGAAAGTGCATGTGATCAGCACAGGGCCAATCAGAACTGTCCAGACAGAGGGTCAGGGGTCCTGGATCCTGACAGGACAGCCAGTGCAGTATGAAAACTCTTCCTACAAGCTTTAGGCTAGGTTCACACTGCTGCGAATTTTATTGCGAATTTGAGCCGCTGCGATCGCTCAAATTCGCAAGTCATTTTAATAACATTGTTTTCCATGCGTGTCGTTCACATTAATGCGTTGCAAATCTAACCTGCGTAAAAAAAAGGGTCCTGTCCGAGTTTGATCCGTGTGCGATGCGAATTCAGCTCCATAGATTGCAAAATTTGCAGTAGAATCGCAAGAACACACAAAGAATACGCAATGCAAATTCGCAACGCAATCGGATCAAAATCGCACTAAATTCGCACTGCAGCAGTGTGAACCTAGCCTCAACCAGGTACTGATAGAAGTCACAAGACTGCTTATATACTGCTGATGAGAAAAGGCATTTATCAGTTTATATTTTCTAAAATGATTGCATTTCCATATTCTATGTACTGTGGGAGATCAGATATAATGAATGCAGGGTCCTGGGTTTAGGAACACTTTAAGGCAGTTCTGAAGGCAAAAGGGGGGTCCAACCCGGTACTAGCAGGGTGTACCTAATAAAGTGGCCGGTGTGCCTATGTGGACTTTGATTAAGGCCCCTTTCACACTGGGGCGGTGGGGGCGTCGGCGGTACAACAGCGCTATTTTTAGCGCTGCTGTACCGTCGTTCTTGCAGCGGGTTTCGGCCGCTAGCGGTGCGGTTTTAACCCCCGCTGGCGGCCGAAAAAGGGTTAAAATCCCTCGTACAGCGCGGCTATTGCCGCGGTATAGCCGCGCTGTCCCATTGATTTCAATGGGCAGGAGCGGTAAAGGAGCGGTGAATACACCGCTCCTTCACCGCTCCAAAAAAGCGGTTTGCAGGACTTTTTTCACCGCCCTGCCTGCGCACCGCTTCAGTGTGAAAGCCTTCGGGCTTTCACACTGTACAAACAGTGGAGGCTGTTTAGGGGCGGTTTGCAGGCGGTATTTTTAGCGCAATAACGCCTGCAAACCGCCCCAGTGTGAAAGGGGTCTTAAAGCTGAAGTTAACCCATCCATAAAAAAAGTTTCATTTTTGCCACGTGCCGGAAATGTAACACTCCCATTGGTTGTGCTCTCAACCAAACTGTCAAACCATCCAATGACTGGTGTCATAACTGATCACATGTGGAGCATCATGGCAGTCGTAGGTTAAACAGAGGCAAAGATGGCAGCTTCCTTGGCTGAAAACGATAGGAGGGTTTACTTTAAGACTTCTCGGTTGGCACATTGAAAACTGATTTATTTTTCTTCTCTGTTTTCCGTTATGACGATTGTGACTGGTTTGTTGTCGGAGGAGGAAGGGAATGTTCTTCTACTCCTATAGTCACCTCCTGGTCTGTAGACATTTTTACCCATGGACTACTAGATGGTATTCTGGGAAAGCGGCAGAGAATGGCCGGGCTGTTGATCTTTCTTTTATATTGATTAAAAGATCTGCACATGTGTTCTTCACACAAGTCCTTTATAGTAAAATGTAGAAGTGATTTACATTGGCTGTTTCTGTAGTGGAGTTGGATGTTGGAAAGTATGTGGGTAGGGAGTCTGCGGTGTTTCCTGTGAGCACAGTACTCTTATTTAAAAACACGGAGCCAACGGCAAGACGAGGCCAAGAGGATTCTATAACATTGCCTTTCTTCCTGGAGCACTTGTGTGGTTGAGCAATGGAATGGGCTCAGGATCTGAAGAATGATTGGGACCAAGTTTGGCACAGAAAGACAGTTCTGTCTGGGAGTTAAATGTATATAATATTGGGGGAGAAGGGACACGAGAACATTTCACACCAACCTAGACCGGCCGGAGTGTTTTTAGAAGTTATGTAACCCCGGTAATAGAGGTACTGGCATGTCTAGAAGTCTTAAAGTAGATCAAAATCCTTCCAGAGAGACATTTAATTTGCTAAAGCACCATATGAACTTAATAAAAAAAAAATACTGTATTTACCTTTTGTGCACTGGACTGACTTCCTTATAGTAACCACTTGAAGAGCAGGCCTTTTCCACCCTGAAAATCGGGTGCAAATCATGTGTGCGTGTTATACGCCGATACTGCAATTTGGAATGCCTAGGAGGGAACGGGGAGGGGGGCGGGACGAGAGCCGTCAGATTACATACAGTGAGTATGTCCTGTTTTACTCAGCGGCCTCTGTAATAAGAAGTCCTGTCTCCTGGGCCAGCATTGGACCACTGTTCTGTCTATCATAGAAGCTGGTCCAGGAGGCAGGGCTTCATATTAAAGAGGCTGACGATTAAACAGGAGATTCTCGCTGTATGTAATCTGACGGCGCTCGTCCCGCCCCCCTCCCTGTTCCCCGATGAGGCTGCAGATGGGCATCGATCAGGCTGCATTCATGGCAATGGTGAGGCTGCAATGATGGCCACTGACCCTTATTTTGCTTTAAAGCTTTTTATTCAAAAATTAAGTTTTTTTTGCTGAAATTTCCCTCCTAAAATGAAGGTGCGTGTTATATGCCGATAAATACGGTTTATACAGTGGGGACGGAAAGTATTCAGACCCCCTTAAATTTTTTACTCTTTGTTATATTGCAGCCGTTTGCTAAAATCATTTAACTTCATTGTTTTCCTCAATAATGTACACACAGCACCCCATATTGACAGAAAAACACAGAATTGTTGACATTTTTGCAGATTTATTAAAAAAGAAAAACTGAAATATCACATGGTCCTAAGTATTCAGACCCTTTGCTGTGACACTCATATATTTAACTCAGGTGCTGTCCATTTCTTCTGATCATCCTTGAGATGGTTCTACACCTTCATTTGAGTCCAGCTGTGTTTGATTATACTGATTGGACTTGATTAGGAAAGCCACACACACCTGTCTATATAAGACCTTACAGCTCACAGTGCATGTCAGAGCAAATGAGAATCATGAGGTCAAAGGAACCGCCTGAAGAGCTCAGAGACAGAATTGTGGCAAGGCACGGATCTGGCCAAGGTTACAAAAATATTTCTGCTGCACTTAAGGTTCCTAAGAGCACAGTGGCCTCCATAATCCTTAAATGGAAGACGTTTGGGACGACCAGAACCCTTCCTAGAGCTGGCCATCCAGCCAAACTGAGCTATCGGGGGGAGAAGAGCCTTGGTGAGAGAGGTAAAGAAAAACCCAAAGATCACTGTGGCTGAGCTCCAGAGATGCAGTCGGGAGATGGGAGAAAGTTGTAGAAAGTCAACCATCACTGCAGCCCTCCACCAGTCTGGGCTTTATGGCAGAGTGGCCCGACGGAAGCCTCTCCTCAGTGCAAGACACATGAAAGCCTGCCAATGACAGCTGATCATGTGATGTAAACAGATGGTAATCGGCTATTTTTCCTCCTCATGCTGGTAGCGTGAGGAGGAAAAAAAGCCGATCACCGGCGGCTGCGAGAGGGACATCGGTCCCAAACACTGAGAGTCACCAGTGTCGCCTACCAGTGCCCACCTGCGCCACCTACCAGTGCCCACAGTGCCGCTTGTAAATCACTGTTCAGTGCATCATAACCAGTGCTGTCTATCAATACCACCTACCAGTGCCCATCAGTGCCGTCTTATTAGTGCCCATCAGTGCAGCCTCATCAATGAATATCAATGAAGGAGAAAAATTACCCATTCGCAAAAATTTATAACAAACTATGAAACTGTGGGCGGCACAGTGGTGTAGTGGTAGCACTTTCGCCTAGCATTAAGAAGGGTTGATGGTTTGAATCCCAACCATGACACTACCTGGCTGGAGTTTGCATGTTCTCCCTGTGCCTGCGTGGGTTTCCTCCGGGTACTCCGGTTTCCTCCCACACTCCAAAGACATGCTGGTAGGTTAATTGAATCCGCTCTAAAAATTGTCCCTAGTATATGAATGTGGGTTAGGGACCTTAGATTGTAAGCTCCTTGAGGGGAGGGACTGATGTGAATGTATAATGTATATGTAAAAGCGCTGCGTAAATTGATGGCGCTATATAAGTACCTGAAATAAATAAATAAACGTGATTTTTTTTTTTTTTAAATTTGTCTTTTTTTTGTTTGTTTAGCAAAAAATATAAACCCCAGTGGTGATTAAATACCACCAACCCATTTGTGTGAAAAAAAATGATAAAAACTTAATTTCAGTACAGTGTAGCATGACCGCGCAATTCAAAGAGTGACAGCGCTGAAAGCTAAAAATTGGTCTGGGCAAGAGGGGGATTTAAATGCCCAGAAAGCAAGAGGTTAATATAGGTTTAAATGTAAATGTGTGGATTCTTAGCTAAGTGGGAAGAAAGTCATAGTAACCAATCAGATCTGTATATACGATATGAAATCACAGCATATTATACAATCCAACCACTTCCATAACCATTGTATCCAATTTATCTGTCAAACACGTTATAGTATAGATGTAGCCAATACAATGAATCATTCCCAGATCAAAATATGAATGAGGTGTGACTGGTTACCAGCCTTGCCAGTTAACAAGATTGTTGCTCTATTATTAAAGTGATATTAAAGTCTTATTAAAAAAAAAATAACAAACATGTTATACTTACCTGCTTTGAACAGTGGTTTTGCACAGAGCAGCCCTGATCCTCCCTTTCTCAGGTCCCATGCCGGTAATCCCCCCCCCCCCCCTTCTCCTTCCTGTGGGGAGCCCCCACAGCAAGCAGTTTGCTGTGGGGGCACCCAAGCAGGTGCGCCCCCCCGACCCACGGCTCTGCGTGTCCATTCACAGACAGAGCCGTGGCTTGGCCCCGCCCCTCCATCTCCTGATTGGTTCACTGGCTGTGATTGCCATTGGCTCCCGCTGCTGCCTTAAGCCAACCAGGAGTGCTAGTCCCTGCAGAGGCAAGGCTCTCGTAGACATCGCTGGATTGAGATGGGGCTCAGGTAAGTATTGGGGGGGGTGGACAATGCATGAGAGTAAAAAACCTTTTGCCTTTACAACCACTGTAAGCTATTGATTCCAAATGTAATACTCGTAAATCCTTGTGTAATAAAACACGAGGTACCTCTTTTAAAGAGAAGCCGTGCCATTGACAGGCAAGTAGTAAACAATGCCCCCCACAGGCTCCAGAAGTTCCTCGGACCTGCATGTAAACATGTACATTAAGCCAACATGTTTTGGGGTAATGGACTCCCCCTTCTTCAGTGTTGTTGCTACATGCTATTAGATGAGCATGGTTCCTAAAATAATACATTACTTTTTAAGATTTTGGAACTACAGAATGGCAGAGTGCCGACAAATTTCCTCTTCTTTGCTGCCTCTGCATCCCTAGTCAGCACTCTGCCATTCTGCAGTTCTGAAATCTCATCAGCAATATATTCTTTTGGGAACCATTCCCACCTAATAGCGGGCAGCAACAGCCCTGAGGAAAGGGGAGTCCATTCCCCCAAAACGCATTTGCTTGATGTATGTGTTTATACCTACAATAAATGTCTTTTGAACCATACACCAAAATTTGCAGTTTTTTTGGACATCAGTTGCTCCTTCTTCCTACCCAAAGGATGGTTATCACAGCTGAACTTCTCTTTCAGCACTGGAGGCTGCCATTGCCCAGCTATGTTAGTTGCTGGTCAGACACGTCACTGTGCGCATTGCCGCAGAATTGTAGTCTGCTCTGGAAGTAGCATTACTTTTATAACATGTACGTTGGTAGTTCTATGCCTCACCTATGAGGAATAACTGTTATCCAGGCAGAAACCCTGTTTTCAATTTTGGAAGGCAGAAAGTACCAAAACCTGTCCATGTGTTTGTTTGTTTTTTTCATTTTTTTATTGAAACCCAACTGAATGGGTGTTTTACCTGCGGCATTTTTTCACACATAGCAATTCACCTTTTGGAAACTTGTTGCTTTGAATAGGTTTCCAATGCGGGGTTAAACAGGCAAGGCATTCCAAGGTGGCATTCCAGTACCAAGGTGGAATTGTATTGCATAGAAGAAAGCTGAACATATCACTGAGCTATGGTAGCCTCAAAGGCCCTGGTGAGGGTCAGGCATTCTGAGCCGAGAGACCCTGGATGCGCTTTGCTTAGAGAGGTGGTCTCCATACTGCGGCCCAGGGACCGAATGTGTCCCTTTGCTTGCCTTTATGTGGCCCTTAGGCCACTATTCTATCAAATGACACCAATGTTTGGGTACCATTCCCCCCTACTGACACCATCAATGGGGTACTATTCTTCATGTTGATACCAACAATGGGGCACTATTTCCCCCTATGAAACCAATGATGGGGCACTGATGCCAGGGCTTTTTCTACTCCCACTGGGCACAGTATGGCCCCCTAAAGCCTGAAGGGCAGTAAACTGGCCTTTTGGTTAGAGGGTTTGGAGACCCCCTAGCTTAGAGAAATAATTGACTTTTTTTAAAGGATTGATCGGTGAAACAGCAGTGTGGAAAACACAGGGCCAAGAGGTAGTTTGCACAGAGCAACTGGTTTTGTTTTCATTGTTTGATGGGTCTTTTCAAAATTCCCCATTACTTGGACACACCGTTGCGTTTTGGTGTCTCGGTGATCAGCTGGAGGATCTTCCTATGGAGGTGTGAGTCAGTGTGGTGCTCCTCCACCCTCAACCCAACAAACTCCTCCACCCTCAACCCAACAAACTCCTCCACCCTCAACCCAACAAACTCCTCCACCCTCAACCCAACAAACTCCTCCACCCTCAACCCAACAAACTCCTCCACCCTCAACCCAACAAACTCCTCCACCCTCAACCCAACACACTCCTCCACCCTCAACCCAACAAACTCCTCCACCCTCAACCCAACAAACTCCTCCACCCTCAACCCAACAGACTCCTCCACCCTCAACCCAACAGACTCCTCCACCCTCAACCCAACAGACTCCTCCACCCTCAACCCAACAGACTCCTCCACCCTCAACCCAACAGATTCCTCCACCCTCAACCCAACAGACTCCTCCACCCTCAACCCAACAGACTCCTCCACCCTCAACCCAACAGACTCCTCCACCCTCAACCCAACAGACTCCTCCACCCTCAACCCAACAGACTCCTCCACCCTCAACCCAACAGACTCCTCCACCCTCAACCCAACAGACTCCTCCACCCTACAGACTCCTCCACCCAACAGACTCCTCCACCCTCCACCCAACAGACTCCTCCACCCTCAACCCAACAGACTCCTCCACCCTCAACCCAACAGACTCCTCCACCCTCAACCCAACAGACTCCTCCACCCTCAACCCAACAAACCCCTCCACCCTCAATCCAACAAACCCCTCCACCCTCAACCCAACAAACCCCTCCACCCTCAACCCAACAAACCCCTCCACCCTCAACCCAACAAACCCCTCCACCCTCAACCCAACAAACCCCTCCACCCTCAACCCAACAAACTCCTCCACCCTCAACCCAACAAACTCCTCCACCCTCAACCCAACAAACTCCTCCACCCTCAACCCAACAAACTCCTCCACCCTCAACCCAACAAACTCCTCCACCCTCAACCCAACAAACTCCTCCACCCTCAACCCAACAAATTCCTCCACCCTCAACCCAACAAACTCCTCCACCCTCAACCCAACAAACTCCTCCACCCTCAACCCAACAAACTCCTCCACCCTCAACCCAACAAACTCCTCCACCCTCAACCCAACAAACTCCTCCACCCTCAACCCAACAAACTCCTCCACCCTCAACCCAACAAACTCCTCCACCCTCAACCCAACAAACTCCCCCACCCTCAACCCAACAAACTCCTCCACCCTCAACCCAACAAACTCCTCCACCCTCAACCCAACAAACTCCTCCACCCTCAACCCAACAAACTCCTCCACCCTCAACCCAACAGACCCCTCCACCCTCAACCCAACAAACTCCTCCACCCTCAACCCAACAAACCCCTCAACCCAACAAACCCCTCAACCCAACAAACCCCTCAACCCAACAAACTCCTCCACCCTCAACCCAACAAACCCCTCCACCCTCAACCCAACAAACCCCTCCACCCTCAACCCAACAAACCCCTCCACCCTCAACCCAACAAACTCCTCCACCCTCAACCCAACAAACTCCTCCACCCTCAACCCAACAAACTCCTCCACCCTCAACCCAACAAACTCCTCCACCCTCAACCCAACAAACTCCTCCACCCTCAACCCAACAAACTCCTCCACCCTCAACCCAACAAACTCCTCCACCCTCAACCCAACAAACTCCTCCACCCTCAACCCAACAAACTCCTCCACCCTCAACCCAACAAACTCCTCCACCCTCAACCCAACAAACTCCTCCACCCTCAACCTAACAAACTCCTCCACCCTCAACCCAACAAACTCCTCCACCCTCAACCCAACAAACTCCTCCACCCTCAACCCAACAAACTCCTCCACCCTCAACCCAACAAACTCCTCCACCCTCAACCCAACAAACTCCTCCACCCTCAACCCAACAAACTCCTCCACCCTCAACCCAACAAACCCCTCAACCCAACAAACCCCTCAACCCAACAAACTCCTCCACCCTCAACCCAACAAACTCCTCCACCCTCAACCCAACAAACCCCTCCACCCTCAACCCAACAAACCCCTCCACCCTCAACCCAACAAACCCCTCCACCCTCAACCCAACAAACCCCTCCACCCTCAACCCAACAAACTCCTCCACCCTCAACCCAACAAACTCCTCCACCCTCAACCCAACAAACTCCTCCACCCTCAACCCAACAAACTCCTCCACCCTCAACCCAACAAACTCCTCCACCCTCAACCCAACAAACTCCCCCACCCTCAACCCAACAAACTCCTCCACCCTCAACCCAACAAACTCCTCCACCCTCAACCCAACAAACTCCTCCACCCTCAACCCAACAAACTCCTCCACCCTCAACCCAACAGACCCCTCCACCCTCAACCCAACAAACTCCTCCACCCTCAACCCAACAAACCCCTCAACCCAACAAACCCCTCAACCCAACAAACCCCTCAACCCAACAAACTCCTCCACCCTCAACCCAACAAACCCCTCCACCCTCAACCCAACAAACCCCTCCACCCTCAACCCAACAAACCCCTCCACCCTCAACCCAACAAACTCCTCCACCCTCAACCCAACAAACTCCTCCACCCTCAACCCAACAAACTCCTCCACCCTCAACCCAACAAACTCCTCCACCCTCAACCCAACAAACTCCTCCACCCTCAACCCAACAAACTCCTCCACCCTCAACCCAACAAACTCCTCCACCCTCAACCCAACAAACTCCTCCACCCTCAACCCAACAAACTCCTCCACCCTCAACCCAACAAACTCCTCCACCCTCAACCCAACAAACTCCTCCACCCTCAACCCAACAAACTCCTCCACCCTCAACCCAACAAACTCCTCCACCCTCAACCCAACAAACTCCTCCACCCTCAACCCAACAAACTCCTCCACCCTCAACCCAACAAACTCCTCCACCCTCAACCCAACAAACTCCTCCACCCTCAACCCAACAAACTCCTCCACCCTCAACCCAACAAACTCCTCCACCCTCAACCCAACAAACCCCTCAACCCAACAAACCCCTCAACCCAACAAACTCCTCCACCCTCAACCCAACAAACTCCTCCACCCTCAACCCAACAAACCCCTCCACCCTCAACCCAACAAACCCCTCCACCCTCAACCCAACAAACCCCTCCACCCTCAACCCAACAAACCCCTCCACCCTCAACCCAACAAACTCCTCCACCCTCAACCCAACAAACTCCTCCACCCTCAACCCAACAAACTCCTCCACCCTCAACCCAACAAACTCCTCCACCCTCAACCCAACAAACCCCTCCACCCTCAACCCAACAAACCCCTCCACCCTCAACCCAACAAACTCCTCCACCCTCAACCCAACAAACTCCTCCACCCTCAACCCAACAAACTCCTCCACCCTCAACCCAACAAACTCCTCCACCCTCAACCCAACAAACTCCTCCACCCTCAACCCAACAAACTCCTCCACCCTCAACCCAACAAACTCCTCCACCCTCAACCCAACAAACTCCTCCACCCTCAACCCAACAAACTCCTCCACCCTCAACCCAACAAACTCCTCCACCCTCAACCCAACAAACTCCTCCACCCTCAACCTAACAAACTCCTCCACCCTCAACCCAACAAACTCCTCCACCCTCAACCCAACAAACTCCTCCACCCTCAACCCAACAAACTCCTCCACCCTCAACCCAACAAACTCCTCCACCCCTCCACCCTCAACCCAACAAACTCCTCCACCCTCAACCCAACAAACCGCTCCACCCTCAACCCAACAAACTCCTCCACCCTCAACCCAACAAACTCCTCCACCCTCAACCCAACAAACTCCTCCTCCACCCTCCACCCTCAACCCAACAACTCCTCCACCCTCAACCCAACAAACCCCTCCACCCTCAACCCAACAAACCCCTCCACCCTCAACCCAACAAACCCCTCCACCCTCAACCCAACAAACCCCTCCACCCTCAACCCAACAAACTCCTCCACCCTCAACCCAACAAACTCCTCCACCCTCAACCCAACAAACTCCTCCACCCTCAACCCAACAAACTCCTCCACCCTCAACCCAACAAACTCCTCCACCCTCAACCCAACAAACTCCTCCACCCTCAACCCAACAAACTCCTCCACCCTCAACCCAACAAACTCCTCCACCCTCAACCCAACAAACTCCTCCACCCTCAACCCAACAAACTCCTCCACCCTCAACCCAACAAACTCCTCCACCCTCAACCCAACAAACTCCTCCACCCTCAACCCAACAAACTCCTCCACCCTCAACCCAACAAACTCCTCCACCCTCAACCCAACAAACTCCTCCACCCTCAACCCAACAAACTCCTCCACCCTCAACCCAACAAACTCCTCCACCCTCAACCCAACAAACTCCTCCACCCTCAACCCAACAGACCCCTCCACCCTCAACCCAACAGACCCCTCCACCCTCAACCCAACAGACCCCTCCACCCTCAACCCAACAGACCCCTCCACCCTCAACCCAACAGACCCCTCCACCCTCAACCCAACAGACCCCTCCACCCTCAACCCAACAGACCCCTCCACCCTCAACCCAACAGACCCCTCCACCCTCAACCCAACAGACCCCTCCACCCTCAACCCAACAGACCCCTCCACCCTCAACCCAACAAACTCCTCCACCCTTTCACCGCTGGGATTTGTCTGACTGGCTGCCAGTCAGAATGTAGAAAGCTGCTGCAGTAATTGGCTGCCAAGACCCCAGGGATTATCTCCTGACACCACAGAGATCACACTGCGCTCCAACAAGGACAGGCCTGCAATGCGGTGTATTAGTACTGAGGCCGGGGATATTGGACAAATTTCATCCTTTTTTTTTTTTTTTTTTTTTTTTTTTATGGCTTTCCTTCAGCAGCTTTTAGTGATCCCAGCTCACACTTGGCAGAAAGAGGAGTCATTGCGGAATGGTCGCCTCCAATAAATAAGTTCTTGCTGCAGTTGTTATTATTGAATCTGATGTCATTCATCGGTAAGCTTTGTTCCTAGAACCAAACCAGTAATGCCTGCTTCTTTTATTGGGATGAGGTGTCGGATTATTTGATAAGGCGTGGTGTGGACATTTTAGTAACTCATCACAACCAATCAGCAGTCCTCTTTCTTGGCAATACCAAGAAACTTGACATTCCACACAATTATTGCCCTCAGTTCTGCCCTTTATAAGTCTATGCAGCAAAACAAGCAATGTTTTTTAACTGCTACCGCTAATCAAGTTGCTGCATGATATTTTCCTAAATTCTCTTTGTCTAAGTCCCCCGTTCACACCTGAGCGATTTTCAGCTTGAAGCTTGTAGCTCTAAAACGCTCAACAAGCCAAATCCTATTCATTTCAATGGCCCCTGTTCACATCTGAGCGTTCTGTCGCCTGAAGCATAAAACGCCTGTCACTCAGAAAAGTACATGAGCTTTTTGGCAGATTACATGCGTTTTTGGCCCCATAGACTTCAACAGAAATGCCTGAAATCACATGACTTGAGCATTTTGTCGTGCTTTTCTGCAAAAACAGCAGCTCTCCACCCCTAACTGTAGATGGGTTGTGGATGGGCCTTCCAGCATGACCCAAAAACATACCGCCAAGGCAACATAGGAGTGGCTCAAGAAGAAGCACAATAAAATCCTGGAGTGGCCTAGCCAGTCTCCACACCTTAATCCTTTAGAAAATTTATGGAGGGAGCTGAAACTTCGGGTTGCCAAGTGACAGCCAAAAAAAGGATTTAGGGAAGATCTGTAAAGAAGAGTGGACCAGAATCCCTCCCGAGATGTGTGCAAACCTGGTAACTAACTACAAGAAACGTCTGACCTCTGTGATTGTCAACAAGGGTTTCTCCACCAAGTTTTGCTTGGGGATCAAATACTTATTTTATTCACTGAACTGCAAATCAATTTATAACATTTGTATCATGTGTTTGTTTTGGATTTAGGTTGATATTCTGTCTTTATCAGTTAAAATACACCTATGATAAAAACTATAGACCCTTCATTTCTTTGTAAGTGGGCAAACTTACAAAATCTGCGGGGGGATCAAATAATAATTTTTCCCCACTGTACAACAAAATGCTTCAGAGACCTAAATATCACGCAAAAAAAAAAAAAAAAAGTTCATTGGGGTTTGAATCCACTTTAGTGTTTTGTTATTGTTGATGTTTAGGAAAATGTATATTCGGAAGGCTTCTTTCCCGTAGCAACCAACTTTAATTTCCTAATCTGTCCACAAAGAATGTGAGTCTCTTGCTCAGGGCAGCGGCTGCACTTTGCTGAGATTTCACACATAGGCTGTAATGCCGGTTTGATGTGGGAAACGGCTTCACCCCAGACAGATGTTATCAGTGTGTATTGTCTGCTCCCGGAGAAAACACAGCACACCATTCCACTTCTCTACATTGCAGCTTCCCATGGCACATAGTACACATTCATTGGGGCCCGTCCTCAAGCCTCCTGCATGAAGATGAGCCTATGGAATGTATCTGGAACTCTGAGAATATTTTATGGTATTTGAACAGTTTTTTTTTTTTCTTAAATCTCTGCCTTTAGGGTCACATGTTGCAAAACTCCCCCCCAGGAATCAGATGATGCAGAAAACGCCTTGTGGGGAATGTTAGAACATAGAACAGAAAGTTTTAGGAAGACTGCTTTTCAGCAAGATACATAAAAAATCCCAAATGCAAGGGGGAAAAAACATTTCTTGGGGTCAGCACTTCCGCCTTGCAGCACCTTAGTTGGCATGTTCTTCCTGTGCTTGCATGGGTTTCTTCCCAAACGCCAGACATGCTGGCCAGCGTAGGTGTGCCTGGGTACACCCTAATCGCCATATGCGTTGCTGATTCTCCCTACTGCCTGGGCTTCCCCCATTTTGGCCCCTCGCCCTGCAGTGCTCTTGGCTTCCCCCCTCTGCTTCCCCCCCCCAGCTGCTGCAGAGATGTTTCTGCATGTAGAATGGGGGAAGAGGCTAGTAAATATATAATTTACTGGCGCCTTCTTTTTCTAAATAAACACAGTGGACACACTCATTCACTGTGTTCATTCATAAGTGAGTCTACTATGATTGAGTTTGTGAATGAACAGCACAGAGCACTTCCCATTCATTCCCTGTCCAGTCCAGCTGAGGCTGCAGAGAAAGGCGCGTGTGTTTTGAGCTTTGGGGCGCACACCCTAATGCAGGGGTCTCAAACTGGCGGCCCTCCGGCTGTTGCAAAACTACAAATCCCATGAGGCATTGCAAGGCTGACAGTTACAAGCATGACTCTTACAGGCAGAGGCATGATGGGACTTGTAGTTTCGCAACAGCTGGAGAGCCACCAGTTTGAGACCCCCTGTTCTACTGTAATAGGCTGCGCACACCTTTGCTGGCCAGTTAAATGGCTCCTGTCTAAAGCCACTGTCGGAATAGAATATCTCAGCGGGAAGGATTCCCCCATCCACCTCAAGTGTCGTTTTCTTTCATTCAACCCACCGGTTGAACAAAAAAACAAAAAAAAGAATTAATTCTTCATGGCATAGATTCAACAAGGTGTTGAAAACATCCCTCGGAGATTTTGGTCCATAGTGACATGATAACATCTCACAGTTGCTGCAGATTTGTTGGCTGCACATCCATGATGTGAATCTCCCGTTCCACCACATCGCAAAGGTGCTGTATTAGATCGAGATCTGGTGACTGTGGAGGACATTGGAGTACAGTGATCTCATTGTCCAGTGGTGAGATGATTGGAGCTTTGTGACATGGTACATTATCCTGCTGGAAGGAGCCATCAGAAGATAAGTACACTGTAGTCATAAAGGGATGGACATGGTCAGCAACAATACTCAGGTAGGCCGTGGGGTTTAAACGATGCTCAATTGGTACTAAGGGGCCTAAAGTGTGCCAAGAAAATAAAAACCCCCCACCATTACACCACCAGTCTGAACCATTGGTACAAGGCAGGATGGATCCATGCTTTCATGTTTACACCAAATTCTGACCCGACCATCTGAATGTCGCAGCTGAAATCGAGACTCATCAGACCAGGCAACATTTTTCCAATCTTCTATTGTCCAATTTTGGTGATCTGTGCGAATTGTAGCCTCAGTTTCCTGTTCTTAGCTGACAGGAGTGACACCCTGTGTGGTCTTCTGCTGCTGTAGCTCATCTGCTTCAAGGTTTGTTGTGTGTTCAGGAATTGGTATTCTGCATACCTTGGTTGTAACAAGTGGTTATTTGAGTTAATGTTGCCTTTCTATCATCTCCAACCAAGTCTGCCCATTCTCCTCTGACATCAACAAGACATTTTCCTCCACACAAATGCCGCTCACTGGATAATTTCTCTTTTTCGGATCATTCTCTGTAAACCTGAGAGATGGTTGTGTGTGAAAATCCCAGCAGATCAGCAGTTTTTGTAATACTCAGACCATCCTGTCTGACACCAACAACCATGTCATGTTCAAAGTCACTTATATACCCTTTCTTCCCCATTCTGATGCTTGGTTTAAACTTCAGCAAGTTGTCTTCACCACATCTAGATGACTAAATGTATTGCCTTTCTGCCGTGTGATTGGCTGATAGAAATTTATGTTACCAAGCAATCGAACAGGTGTACCTAATAAAGTGGCCTGTGTTTCATCAGATTAGGCGACCCGTCAGAATGTGTAACGGAAGTGACTTTTAGTCGACGCCATCTTGCTACACCCTGCAATCCTCTACAGTAAGGATACACTGAGAAGGGGGAAAGCGGACATTTTGTAAACACCCACCGGAGTGCATTTTACACTTATTTTTAAGAGTAAAGTGAGTTTATATAGTGAAATACAATACTTTGAACGTTTAGATGTTTTATTTTAAAAGCAGTGGTGTGCTGTCAGATTAGCAAACCTGTGAGATGAGCAAGATTGCCGCTGCTATTAAAATTTAACATCTAACCAGTCAGACGAAGTTCTAAGTACTGTATTTCACTGTATAAACTCACTGTACTGTTAAAAAGTGTAAAATGCAAAACTCTGCTGGGTGTAACAAGATGTCCGCTTTCCCCCTTCTCACTGTATCCTTACTGTGGAAGAGTGCGGGGTGTAGCAAGATGGCGGCGACGGAACGTCACTTCCGTTGCACATTCTGATGGGTCATCGAATATGACGAAACACCGGTGAGTATATACGCGGCTTTCTATGGGGTCACTTGGTGAACAGGAGGAGCCAGGAGCACAGGCGGGGGACCTGAGAAGAGGAGGATCAGGGCTGCTCTGTGCAAAACCAAAGTATAAACTTTTATTATTTTTATTAGGGAAAAAAAAAAAAAATCAAAGCTTTACAATCACTTTAAGCCTACATCCGTGTGAGGGTTGTGTTCAGCCGCGGCTCCAGAGTTGACATCCGTGTGTTGAGCGGGTGTGAGTGTCCCTGAAGGAAGACAATGTGAGTCTGGGGACTCAATCTGCACAAATGTCAAATTGGCGGCAGCAGCTGTCTGGGCAGTCGCTACGTTCCGATAGACCTTTCCCACGGATACGCAGAGTACCTATGTATCCTGTGCGGGTAAACACGGCCCTTGCACAAGTGTGTGCTTAAGCATTCCTGTGTGAACCAAGCCTAAATTGGCCCAAGTGTGTGTGTGCGCATGTAAGGTTAGGACCTTAGATTGTAAGCTCCTTGATAGCAGGGAGTGATGTGCATTCATAATATTTAAAGCTCTGTCTAAATGGATGGCACTGTATAAATGTCCTTAAAAAATAAATATATATATATATATATATATATATATATATATATATATATATATATATATATATACGGTATATGTGTATGTGTATATATATATATATATATATATATATATATATATATATATATATATATATATATATATATATATATATATATATATATATATATATATGTATGTGAGTTAGGGACCTTAGATTGTAAGCTCCTTGAGGGTAGGGACCGATGTAAATGTACCGTATACACTCGAGTATAAGTCGAATTTTTCAGCACATTTTTTTGTGCTGAAAGTACCCCCCTCGACTTATACTCGAGTCAAGCACTTTTCTGCAGCAAAAAAATTCATTTTCCGAACCAACTTTGGGGCCCCGTATCTCAGGGCCACTTAATGCTAGAAACCCCAAATTTGGTGTGCAAACCCAGTGGACCTGGTTCCACAACATATCCAAAGCTGGAGGTCCTAGCTCTAAGTGGCCCTGAGATACGGGGTCCCAAAATCGGTTCAGAAAATGTCATTCTCTGCTGCAGAAAAGTGCTTGACATTTTCTGAACCGAATTTGGAGCCCTGTATCTCAGGGTCACTTAGTGCTAGGAACCCCAAATTTGGTATGCAAACCCAGTGGACCTGATGCCATAACATATCCAAAGCTGGAGTTCCTAGCACCAAGTGGCCCCGAGATATGGGGCCCCAAAATAGGTTCGGAAAATGTCATTCTCTGCTGCAGAAAAGTGCTTGACATTTTCTGAACCGATTTTTGGGGTCCTGTATCTCGGGGCCACTTGGTTCTAGAAATCCCAGCTTTGGATATTTTATTGTACTAGTTCCACTGGGTTTGCTAACCAAATTTGCTAGCACTAAGTGGCCCCGAGATATGGGGCCCCAAAGTCGGTCAACTGTGTCCATCTGTAGCAATGTCATTTCAGGACACTTTGGGTTCAGAGACCCCAAATTTTGGCTGCAGCTAGGGGGCATCTAGGAACCCTTAACTACCGAGTTTGAAGTTCGGGGGACCTATGGCTGCAAATGGGCACAGTGAGGCTGCAAATGGGCACAGTGAGGCTGCAAATGGGCATTGTTGACCCTCTTTTCCACTTACAGTAGCTGTGCATTTCTCACCCTCGTCTTATACTCGGGTCACTAAGTTTTTCCCATTTTTTTGTGGTAAATTGGGGCCTCGACTTATACTCGGAACGACTTATACTCGAGTATATACGGTATATGTAAAGTGCTGCATAAATTGACGGCGCTATATAAGTACCTTTAAATAATAATAATAAATAATATAAAAAAGATAAGAAAAGGGATGTCTTTATTAAATAAACATAAGAAATGGTGACATGCTAAGTGCAAAGTGCTGGGACACTTTTGCCTCGTTTCCACTGAGCGGATCGGTTCGGTACGCTATTTTGAGTGTTTCCATTATGAAATCAGCCCATACAACGGAACCATACCGCACCATTCATGGTCCTGCTTCAGAAAATGGTACGGTACAGTTAGGGCGGAGCTACTGGCGTCACACGATACATTCCACTGATTGGCGGACAGAAAAAACGTCAATGCTCACGTCAAAGGAAAGCGCAAAACAAACGCCACGTTGCCGTTGGCGGATCGACTTGCAGTGGAAACGCTCGCCTGAATAGGCCGGACCATTCTAACCCTTCCAGACTGTACGTAAACCGTTCAGTGGAAACGAGGCATTAGAAGCCAATCAGCATTTAGTCTGGTTAGATCATTACTGGGTGCATTGCGATGACTACAGGGATGACTACAGGGACCGCACTTTTCAGATAGATCTTTGTTTCAGGCTTATTGTTTTTGAAATGTATATAACTGGTACTTGTTGAAGAATTAAAGGGGTTGTTAACCCTAGTGGGTTTTTTTTTTCCCCATAAAAATAACAAACATGCCTATACTTTGTGCAATCGTTTTTGACTGAGCAGTTCTTCGGTCTCTTGACGGCACTCCAGGACCCTCCTTCATCGGGTGCCCCCGCGCACAGCCGTTTTTCCTGGGGGCACCCGTGCGGGCTGGCTACCGAGTCCCGCTGCTGCGTCCATTGACAAAGCGGCCCCCCCCCCACTCGTGTCACTGGATTTGATTGGCAGCAGCAGGAGCTAATGGCTCCTGCTGCTATCAATTTGTTCAGTGAGGAGAGAGCGGCTGGAGCCGCTGTGCTCGTGCACATTGCTGGATCGGACTGGGGCTCATATAAGAAAAAAAAAGGGGGGGGGGGCTGCAGCACAGAATGTTTTTCACCTTAATGCATAGAATGCATTAAGGTGATAAACCATGAGGCTTTACAACCCCTTTAGGCCTTTATTGTAGCTTCCCCACCTCAGCATGTCGGAGCTGAGCGGGTCTGAACCAGCAAAGAAAATAGTAATCTCCCATGATGCATTAGGCTCCTTCCCTATTCTCTGTGCAGGTTGTGCTATTAGTCCGCGTTCTCTAGTGGAGGTCCAGAAATGTACATTTACATTTTCCAGTGTTATGAAATAGATGATTGTAACCGTTTTGCCTGCCAAAGGATTTGTATTTCTGTCCATCTAGTTCTGAGATTTACACAGCCCCGCCAGACAGCAGAATGAGGTTGATGACCTGATTGTCTCTACAATAGTTATGTAACAAAGCGTGGTTCAACAAAGTGATGATTAGCTCATCTCTCCACTCGCTCTGCTCTCTCATCGTGCTAAGCATGTTCATCGTCAGCACATGTGCACTGCGGCAGAGCCTCATTGGCTCCTAATGCTGACCCTTCCCCACCCAGTCTGAGTGCTGCTGTACTGTGGATAAAAAGAGATCAGAGTCACATCAAGTCCAGGTACTTATCCTAGTTGCATTTAAACTACATTTAATAATTGGATAATAATGAAGTAAATAATAACTTTTTTTAATTGATTATATAGCTATTTGTGTTTTTTGAATTTCAGCTGTAAGGGCTTGTTTACACTTGTGTTTGGCGGAGCGGTAAAAAATAAACGTTGAGCCACATTTAAACCAACCCCCCAACCGCTCCCTTATAAAGCGTTAGTAAACCACTGAAAAAAAAAAAAAAAAACCTTCAAGAAAATGGCATAATGTGCTAGTATTCATCGCATACTAGCACATAAAATACTCACCTTAGAAGAAAGCCCTTCCAGCAGCGCCCGCTCACTGCTGAGAGGGCTCAGAGCTGACATCTTCTCCCGTCCTTTTTCCGGGATCGCGGGCT
The DNA here is from genome assembly GCA_037952925.1 of Lithobates clamitans. Classification (NCBI taxonomy): domain Eukaryota; kingdom Metazoa; phylum Chordata; class Amphibia; order Anura; family Ranidae; genus Lithobates; species Lithobates clamitans. Next base: position 2,827,738 of record JBBGZY010000537.1, read on the forward strand.
CCGGTGCTGTGAGTGGCCAATGACATCACTACCGCACATGCGTGTGGGAGCCCTCGTTCTGTCAAGAAGCTCTTCAGAGCGCCGCTGACGTCAGTGGCTGCATGCAGAGTGAGAATCTCCTAAACGTTGGATGTTTAGGAGATATTCATTTTATCTACAGGTAATCCTTATTATAGGCTTACCTGTAGATAAAAATAACTCAGTGGGGTTTACAACCACTTTAAGGTGGAATTGAATCATAAAGATGTAAAAACTGCTGACAGGTACGGTTTTTAATGAGATAAGAGATCCTTTTTGTCTCTTTTGTCATAAATTCTTCTTCCTGCCTGTTAGAAGTAATGTACACTGAGCTGTGCATGTGCAGCTCAGCATATATTTACAGCACCGCTCTGTGTACACATGCTGCGGCTGCACTGCTTTGCAGCTTTGCCAAGATATAAATCCCTGTCAAATTAAAGGGGCTGTTCTGCAACTGGACCACAGCCTTGTGCGGTGCAGGCAGTTGTGGTGGTGCGGGCTTTTTAGGGGTTAAAGCAGGTGTGATGGAAATAGAGCTGCATGTTAAAGAATCCAGAATGCGATTCTACCCCCTTGCCAATTTTCACATTTCCTGATTTAGTGCAGAGTTTTCTCTCCTCAAGCTAAGAGCTGTCAAAAAAAAAAGACAGCCTGACAAGTTTATTAACATCGCTTGGGTGGAGATAAAGAGAAACATTGTAACATTTCATTCTTTAGGCTCCGTTCACATCTAGACGTTGTTATTTTACGTGCGTTTTGCACCGTTTTCGTACAGGCGTTTTTAAAGTTAAAAAGTCATCAATGTAAAAAGCAGTAAAACGCCTGTAATCTGCCAAAAAGAAGCTTCTGTACTTTTTTTGAGCGATGGGAGTTTTGCTTTAAGGCGAAAGAACGCTCAGATGTGAACAGGAGCCATTGGAATGAATAGGATTTGTCCTATTGGGCGTTTTTAAAGCTGAGGCTTAGAACAGAAAAATGCACAAAAACGCCTAGGTGTGAACGGAGCCTTAGATCAAAGGAATGAACTTCTGTCTGTAGAGGAGGGCAGTTTAGCCACTTAAAGACTAAGCCTTTTTCTGACACTTGTTGCTTACAAGTTAAAATCTGTATTTACTTTAAACCCCCAAACATTATATATGTTTTATTTAGAGACCCTAGAGAATAAAAAGGCAGTTGTTGCAATATTTTATGTCACACTGTATTTGCGTTTGGTCTTTTAAACGCAATATTTTTAGAAAGAATACACTTTAATAAATAATAATAAAAAAAAAAAAAAAAAACGAAAAACGGTAAAATAATTAGCCCAATTGTTTTGTATAATGTGAAAGATGATGTTACACCGCGAGAATCGTGATCTTTATTTTAAGCAAAAAAATTGTGATTCTCATTTTAGCTAGAATCATGCAGCTCTAGAAGGAGGTGATATAATGCCACCTCACTGCCTATCAAATGCCCTCTGAAAAGTGATTCACTGCAAAACTCTTCAAAGCTGCATGATTCTGGCTAAAATGAGAATCACTATTTTTTTTTCTTAGAATAAAGATTACGATTCAACATGTGCTAGTAGGGAGAAAGTGTTTTTTTTTTTTTTTTTTTTTTTTTTAGTTTACTACTGCTATAGGGGCCAGTTCACACTAGCTTTAGCCCTACTAGCACATTATGAAAAACTTGCCTTGAAATAAAGCTCTCCAGCAGCCTGCTGTCACCGCTGCAGAGGCTTCCATCTTCACCTGGTCTTCTTTTCGGGTTCGCGGGCTGTGGCTGCTTGAATGGCCGAGCCGCGATGACGCCTCTCCTGCGCATGTGCATGGGAGTCACAGCCATGGCACAGGGCTCTGACGGTACGGTATGCGTATGCCATTCCTTCAGAGCGCATGCGCTGGTGACATCACTGGAATATCTCCTGAACGGTGTACGTTTAGGAGATATTCATTTTACCTACAGGTATGCTTTATTATAAGCTTCCCAACAGGTAAAAATGGAATTCAGGAGTTTACTACCACTTGAAGCAGTATTTGATTTCTAGGACTGCAGTCCCTTAGCTTTGGTGAATACATTCATGGATTGCCTTATAATCATGATTGATTCCTGATAAATGGGGCGCTCTGCAGCATTTCACTTATTAAGGGGACCATTGACCATTGGGTCCAGTGTGCCTTTCCAGACAAGTGTGTGGTATAGAATGCTGGAAACTGAGATTCTAATAAAACGGGAGGTTCCCATCTGGGGGTAGCCAAGACTGATGGACCATATCGTGTGAATGGGGGAATCTATGGAGTGGGCTGAGTGAGAGAAATCTGTGTGTGTGGCCAGGCTGAGCTTTAGATGATTGTCCATACCCAGTAATCTATTTAGATTTTGTGCTGCCCTAGGCCTGACTAAACTCGTGCACCCCCTAATTTAAATATGACCCACCCCTTCCTGTCAAGGCCACACCCCTTCCTGTTTAAGAACCGCTTTGAAATTTTCGAGTGGGGACATAAGTTCTGAGGGCCTGGGGGGGGGGGGGGGGGGAAGCAATGAATTCCCCTAATTTGCATAGATTTCCTCTTACTTCCTGTTTGGCTATGGGGCAGGAAGTGAAAGGAAAGCTCTGCAGATTGGGACAGGGATGGTAAAAAATAAACTGACAGAGGCTATAACCCTCCCTTATTCTATCCAAAATGAAAAAAAAAAAAAGTGTTGCCCATAGTTCTACTTTAAGCACAAATTTCTGATCATTTTCTGGAGAGGGCTAAGAAGATATAACCATGCCAATGGTGCAGCAGAAACATATAGCACAGTGAGGAAGGTTTGTGGTCCAAGATGAGAGGACAGTCAAAATTAGAAGCGGACCCCCACAGTTGTGGAATGCCGGCCGCCCGCATACTGGAAGTAGTGCGGCCGCTTTATGGGGGGGCTAGATTAATATGCCACTCAGCCCAGTCTGCTCCATAAGACTGGTGCTACACTTATGCCCCGTACACACTGTCGGATTTTCCGACGGAAAATGTGTGATAGGACCTTGTTGTCGGAAATTCCGACCGTGTGTAGGCTCCATCCCACATTTTCCATCGGATTTTACGACACACAAAGCTTGAGAGCAAGCTATAAAATTTTCCGACAACAAAATCCGTTGTCGGAAATTCCGATCGTGTGTACACAAATCCGACGCACAAAGTGCCACGCATGCTCAGAATAAATACAGAGATGAAAGCTATTGGCTACTGCCCAGTTTATAGTCCCGACATACGTGTTTTACGTCACCGCGTTTAGAACAATCGGATTTTCCGACAACTTTGTGTGACCGTGTGTATGCAAGACAAGTTTGAGCCAACATCTGTCGGAAAAAATCCTAGGATTTTGTTGCCGGAATGTTCGAACAAAGTCCGACCGTGTGTACGGGGCATAACAGTGTAGTGCAAGCCGGCGTGGACTCTTTCCGTGCTGCCCACCTGCAAAGTGCTGCCCTAGGCCAGGATACAGCGTTGTTCATACTGCAAAGGGCAGAGTACAATAACGCACGACAACCCGTCATGTAGTCTACTAGACACGAAATGTGATGCGTTCCTTTAAATGATGGTAGCTGCACTCCATCATTGCTGTTTTCACTACTCTCTTGAATAAGCTAACTTGTGTTCCATACAATGTTATAACAAGAACAAGTAGAATATTGGTAATTTGTTAATGGTATTCCTGTTGCCCGCCTGGACCACCATATATCATTTTGGAAGCTGTTAACCAATTGGAATGTAATGGGCAATTACAGGGTAATGGCTACTTGACAACTGAAATTACAGTCTTCTGGCTGTCCAGGAAATTGGCTCCTTTGATGAAGAGCACAGTAGTTTTAGCTCTCTACCAGTCTTACAAATATCTTCAAAGAGCGAGTATACTGTTGTCATAGTAATGGCTGCTGCGTTCTGTCAAATGATATTGATGCCGTTAGTGTATTTCAAACAGCACCAGTCACATTGGACTTTGTTCCTCAGGGTAAGAAGGAAGAACTATTCGCATTCACCGTAATGACCCATCAAGTTCTTTCTTTCCCTCTCCTGTTTCAATCAGTTTAATAATGAAGGCCAACTTCCCTAATGGTCTTTTTACACTTGTATGGTTTCCTGCAGTTAAATGCATGGCTTGGCTTTAGATAAACCACAGGATGCTGAAATTATGAATTTAAGCCGGTGGAAGTAGCTCCTCTGTGGCCTATATGGCAGCTTTCAGTAGGCAGGGGTGGGACCTAACCTCGAAGTCAGGAAAGTAAAGCTCTTAATAATATCGAGAGATGAAGGGGGAGGCTTTTAAAGGTATCGAGAGATGAAGGGGGAGGCTTTTAAAGGTAATAGCAGACACCATGTGGTGCTTCCTTTTAGGACCTTTGACCTATGACTGAGAAGTTTGCTAATAATACATGTAAAAAGGTTTGCAAAAGTACTTTGCCAAACATTAATACGTTTACATTAACTGCACAACCCCTCTCAAAGCATCAGAATACTAAAAGCCAACCCATTTCAGGTGTCACACATTTCCTCTTCATCTGGGTTTAAGGATTACGAAAGTTTTTGTGGACTCGATCTGCTCTCAAGCAAACAAAATCTGCATTCAGATGTATATTAGATGTTCTGAAGACTTGAATGAATGAATGATTTGTAAAGCGCTGCAAATGCGAGCCGAATCGCCTCAAGGCGCTAGATGTATTCTCTGTAGTCAGCATCTAGAAAAGGAAGGTCTTTAGTTTTTTTTCCTGAAGGCCTGGTGGTTTTCTTCCATGCGGATGTTGGTTGGGAGAGCATTCCATAGTCGAGGTCCTTGGACTGCAAACCTTCGTTCTCCCTTTGCTTTGTAGCGGTATTTGGGAATGATGAGGAGGTTTTGGTTAGCTGATCGAAGACTACGATTCGGTGTGTAGTGTTTTATTTTTTTCCCGGAGATATAGCGGAGCGTTTCCTTGTATGCATTTGTGGGTGAGACAGAGGGTCTTGAATGTGATCCGATTCTTCACAGTTAGCCAATGTAGGCTTTTTAGGGATGGGGAGATGGATTCCCAGGGCTTTTTTCCTGTTAACAGTCTTGCCGCCGTGTTTTGGATGAGTTGCAAGCGCGCAAGCTGATATTGGGGTAATCCTACGTAGAGCGAATTTGCGTAGTCGAGTCGGGAATTGATGATTGTTCCCACAACTGCTGCTTTGTCCTCTTCTGGGATGAAGGGGATGAGTCTGCGAAGCAGGCGGAGGAGATGGTGGGTTCCGCTCACCACTGATCCTATTTGTGCATCCATTGTCATTCCTGAGTCAAAGATGACTCCGAGACTCTTGGCTTTGGTGCTGGGGGAGATGGTCTGTCCGAGGATGGAGGGTGGTGTCCACGGGGTCATAATTTTGGAATTTTTGTTGGCTTGCAGGAGAAGAAGTTCTGTTTTTGATCCGTTGAGTTTGAGGGAGCTAGTGGTCATCCAGTCATCTATTAGAGTGAGGCATTTCTGTAATTGCTGATGATGATCTTTTTGTCCGTTGATGCGGAGGTAGAGTTGGGTGTCGCCTGCGTATGAGTGGAAGCAGAGGTCGGTTTTTCTGATGATATTGAGAAGTGGGCGGATGTAGATGTTAAATAGCACTGGTGACAGGGGTGAGCCTGTTGTATTCTGGTGCTTTGGGTTGCTTTCCTGGTACCCATTTGAGGGGATCCTTGTTTTTAACCACTGGGTTATGTAGACTTTACAGAAAAAAATTATCCAACCGGTGCCGGGACTTCACTGAACAGAAATTTGGTACCCTGTGAGGTCACCAAATTTCTGTTCATTGAAGTCCCGGCACCGGTTAGATAATTTTTTTTCTGTAAAGTCTACATAACCCAGTGGTCCTTTTAGAAAAATCAGCCAATTCTACCCCTTCTTTTTTCTTAATGGCTGTCCTGACCTGGGGTCATACTTCCATATTTGGTGGGTTGTGCCCGGTGGGGCAGGGATTCTGGACCCAAGTCTATGACATATTGCATGCACCTTTGCAAAAACCAATACCTATGTTACCCCAGGAGGCACTTCTTAACTTGGAACTGGCAGAGATCACTCGCAATCAACGTGTCTATATGGTCCATGTCTTGACAGCCGCAAAGCAGATGATCGTAAAGGCATGGATATCTGACACAATTGCTATAGCTGAAGTTCAAACCCGTATGGACTGGGTTTTGGTGAACAAGAAACTTATGGCGAAATTACATGGCACTATGAAGAAATTTACGGGGGTTTGGGATCGCTGGGTCTCATTTGTTTTCCAGGGAATCTCAACTGCTGCCTTCTCAAACTTTAAATCATTGGATTGCTTGAGAGGTGGTCCTTACATAGTACATTAGAGCGCCCTTGATCCTCTCACCCCCCTCTTCTCCACCCCCCCTTTTTTTCCTCTTCTGCTTCTTTTTGTTCTGTCTCAGTTTTTCTAATGCCTCAAGACTGTTTGATCTACTTGTCTACGCTTGTTAGACTCCTACCTTGAAATATGTGACTGTTAGTACTATTGGTCATTACCACTCTTGTACTTTTCGAGATTTTGTCCAAAGGCTTTATTAACGTGGCTGACGAGCCTTTGTACGATTATTTTGGATATAGTGTAAAGCCGGACATAGACAGTTCATGCTGGACCAGCCAAGATTTGAACCATGTATGGGCAGGCTGAATTGTATCCAAGTTCATTGATCGACCAGCCTGTTTGATTTGACATGCTTGTGACTATTATAGCCTCTAGCAGTAATCGCCGTGTTTTCTAGGCGAGGATGGCTTCCTCCACTGGAAGAACCCCATGGCTCTGTGGGAGGGATTCTCCCATCAACACTGACTGTGTTTCCGGAGAGAAAATCGCTCCATCTATGGCCAGCTTTCTGCAAAATTTTCTGCTGTATGCTCACTTCTCGCAGAAGCATTTCTACAATTTTTGAATTTCTGTGTCTGCAAATGCAAAAATTTCAATTTGCAAGAAAAAAAAAATTTGATTTTTCTATCAAAACATTAAATTCCCGTTTGAGGCCTCCATGCCTTTGACGATCTTTCACAGGCGGATATATTAAAAAAACTAGGATCTGTTGGTTGCCACTTCTCTGCCTGTCAGGTCTAAGGAGGTCTAAACCAGCTTTGAAAAAAACCCCAACAAACATTCAATGAAGCAATTGGAATTCCTGTTATGCTAGTTGTGCTGCCATTCGGCATGATGCCGTCAAGGGGGTTGGACACGGGACTGCACATGGCTACCACTGTAACGCAAGGAGGTTAAAAAGTTGCACTATATTGTCAAAAGTTTTGTGACATTTGCCTTTACACGTACATAAACTTTAATGGCACCCCAGTCTTAGTCCGTAGGGTTCAATATTGAGTTGGCCCTCCCTTTGCAGCTATAACAGCTTCAACTCTTCTGGGAAGCTGTCCACAAGGTTTAGGAGTGTGTCTATGGGGATGTTTGAAGAAGCACATTTGTGAGGTCAGGTGCGGATGTTGGATGAGAAGGCCTGGCTCGCAGTCTCTGCTCTAATTCATCCCAAAGGTGTTCTATTGGGTTGAGGTCAGGACTCGGTGCAGGCCAATCATGTTCCTTCACCCCCCAGCTCATCCATTTCTTAATGGACCTTGCTTTGTGCACTGGTCCAAGTCATTTGGTGGAGGGGGATTATGGTGTGGGGTTGTTTTTCAGGGGTTGGGCTTGGCCCCTTAGTTCCAGTGAAGGGAACTCTTAGGGCGTCAGCATACCAAGACATTTTGGACAATTTCATGCTCCCAACTTTGTGGGAACAGTTTGGGGATGGCCCTTCCTGTTCCAACATGACTGCGCACCAGTGCACAAAGCAAGGTCCATAAAGACATGGATGAGCGAGTTTGGGGTGGAGGAACTTGACTGGCCTGTACAGTATCCTGACCTCAAGTCGATATAATACCTTTTGGGATGAATTTGAGCGAAGACTGAGAGCCAGGCCTTCTCGTCCAACATCAGTGCCTGACCTCACAAATGTGCTTCTGGAAGAATGGTCAAACTCACAAATGTGCTTCTGGAAGAATGGTCAAACATTCCATTAGACACACTCCTAAACCTTGTGGAAGAGGTGAAGCTGTTATAGCTGCAAAGGTTGGGCCAACTCAGTATTGAAGTTGCTCTGTCAATTTAGGTTTTGTTTTACTTGGGTTAGGCAAGTAGTATCACCTTGGCAGAGTCGGCAGGTAAACCGGCTTTAGCTCGGTGACCTTGGGACAGGAAAAGGCTGCTTTGCAGGTGTCGGGAGGAGTCAGGAATGCTGTGTGTATATATATTTTTCTAACCTTCTGCTCACCTCAGCCTCCCTCCTACAGGCCGGTGTTTACACTCCGTGTGCCGAGACTGAAAATATATTTCAGTTGTGTGCCGCCCCGCCTGCAACAGGTTGAGCTGGTTTTTCCTTCTCTGTCTCCCTGTAGTTTATATGTAATCAGTAGCTTGCAGTCCTTGGATTCTGGTGGGTTTAACCCTACTTTCCCCAGAGGTTTTAACGTTTCGACATCCTTATGACACCAGCAGGTTCTACCACATGTACTTTACATCCATAAATACTAGAGTTTACAAGCTAATTGTGCTAGTATTGCCATGCACTGGGACCTCTAGGACAATGACTCCCCTTTCTCCTGGTTGAAGGACTTCTGCAGTGTTGGCCGGGATAAGCACCACCTTGTACCAACAGTTAGATCTTGAATTAATCCTGTGATACCTTATGACTTGCTTTCCTTGCCCTATGAATTAGCATTGAGAGTCATGTGATACAGGATTTAACCTTTGTGCAAACAAATATTAAATATCTCCTGAATCTGCATTTGTGGCTGAGGCAAGAAAATGTATAATAATATGGTAGGATAATGTGTAATAGAGTTATAAGGCCTTAAAGATTTGTGGACTTGGAGCTGTAAGAGTGATCTGAGAAGCAAATAATTCAAATCCTTTGGTGCTTTCACCTTGATGCTAAAAGGTTTGGACCTGCGCAATGAGGCACATATAGTTTCTTCTTTATTAAAATGACACTTAACCAGTGGTCTCCAAACTGCGGCATCAGGGGCTAGATGCGGCCCTTTGCTTGCTTTTTATTTGGCTCTTGGAGCACAACTCCTCCCACTGACACCCAATGATGGGGCACTATTCGTTCCACAAACACCAATGATGGGGCTCTAGTCCTCCCACTAGCACCAACGATGGGGCTCTAGTCCTCCCACTAGCACCAACGATGGGGCTCTAGTCCTCCCACTAGCACCAACGATGGGGCTCTAGTCCTCCCACTAGCACCAACGATGGGGCTCTAGTCCTCCCACTAGCACCAACGATGGGGCTCTAGTCCTCCCACTAGCACCAACGATGGGGCTCTAGTCCTCCCACTAGCACCAACGATGGGGCTCTAGTCCTCCCACTAGCACCAACGATGGGGCTCTAGTCCTCCCACTAGCACCAACGATGGGGCTCTAGTCCTCCCACTAGCACCAACGATGGGGCTCTAGTCCTCCCACTAGCACCAACGATGGGGCTCTAGTCCTCCCACTAGCACCAACGATGGGGCTCTAGTCCTCCCACTAGCACCAACGATGGGGCTCTAGTCCTCCCACTAGCACCAACGATGGGGCTCTAGTCCTCCCACTAGCACCAACGATGGGGCTCTAGTCCTCCCACTAGCACCAACGATGGGGCTCTAGTCCTCCCACTAGCACCAACGATGGGGCTCTAGTCCTCCCACTAGCACCAACGATGGGGCTCTAGTCCTCCCACTAGCACCAACGATGGGGCTCTAGTCCTCCCACTAGCACCAACGATGGGGCTCTAGTCCTCCCACTAGCACCAACGATGGGGCTCTAGTCCTCCCACTAGCACCAACGATGGGGCTCTAGTCCTCCCACTAGCACCAACGATGGGGCTCTAGTCCTCCCACTAGCACCAACGATGGGGCTCTAGTCCTCCCACTAGCACCAACGATGGGGCTCTAGTCCTCCCACTAGCACCAACGATGGGGCTCTAGTCCTCCCACTAGCACCAACGATGGGGCTCTAGTCCTCCCACTAGCACCAACGATGGGGCTCTAGTCCTCCCACTAGCACCAACGATGGGGCTCTAGTCCTCCCACTAGCACCAACGATGGGGCTCTAGTCCTCCCACTAGCACCAACGATGGGGCTCTAGTCCTCCCACTAGCACCAACGATGGGGCTCTAGTCCTCCCACTAGCACCAACGATGGGGCTCTAGTCCTCCCACTAGCACCAACGATGGGGCTCTAGTCCTCCCACTAGCACCAACGATGGGGCTCTAGTCCTCCCACTAGCACCAACGATGGGGCTCTAGTCCTCCCACTAGCACCAACGATGGGGCTCTAGTCCTCCCACTAGCACCAACGATGGGGCTCTAGTCCTCCCACTAGCACCAACGATGGGGCTCTAGTCCTCCCACTAGCACCAACGATGGGGCTCTAGTCCTCCCACTAGCACCAACGATGGGGCTCTAGTCCTCCCACTAGCACCAACGATGGGGCTCTAGTCCTCCCACTAGCACCAACGATGGGGCTCTAGTCCTCCCACTAGCACCAACGATGGGGCTCTAGTCCTCCCACTAGCACCAACGATGGGGCTCTAGTCCTCCCACTAGCACCAACGATGGGGCTCTAGTCCTCCCACTAGCACCAACGATGGGGCTCTAGTCCTCCCACTAGCACCAACGATGGGGCTCTAGTCCTCCCACTAGCACCAACGATGGGGCTCTAGTCCTCCCACTAGCACCAACGATGGTGCATTTTCTACTCCCACTGGCCATAGTCCAGCCCCTCCAAAGTCTGAACAATAATAAACTGGCCCTTTGTTTAGAAAGTTTGGAGACCCCTGCACTAAACAAGATCCTTTTTTTTCAAAAAGTATCCATACACATCCACTACCTGGCCCTGTAACCCTTTTTAAAAATTTTTTAATCAAATAGTTTGTTACTGGGGTTTTCTGTTTTCTTGCTCTTTGCAAGCTACAAATCCTTTAGTCCTGGGGTCTCCAAACTTTGTACACAAATGGCCAGTTTACTAATTTCCTTCAAACTTTTGTGGGGCCAGACTGTGGCCAGAGGAGGCAGGTAATGCCTGGCTTGGTGATTGGTGGGAGTTTAAAAAAAATAAAAAAAAGACACAGCACCCCTGTGGTTAGGAGGAGGAATAGTGTCCCCATCATTGGTATCAGTGGGAATAAAAGTGCCCCATTGTTGGTGTCAGTGGAAGGAACAGTACTCCATCGTTGATGTTGTGTCCTTGGTGTCAGTGAGAGGAATAATTCTTTATCGTTGGTGTTGTATCCTTGGTGTCAGTGAGAGGAATAATGCTTTATCGTTGGTGTTAGTGGGAAGAATAGTGTCCCAAGGGCTGGTTAAAGGCAAGCAAAGGGCCGCAGTTTGGAGACCACTGCTATAGACCATCTCAAGAGCCAGCAAGAGAGGGTGACTACGTTCCTACAGTGGGACCATGGAGAAAGAACAAAGCCACCCTCTAACAGGAGGTTGGATCACTGCAGCAAAAAAAAAAAAGAGGAGGCTGGGAGCAATAGAGGGAACTTTAAAGAATACATACTTGAATATAGTATTTTTCTAACTAGAGTTTAGTGTCACTTTAATGCTAAGTATATAAAATATGTTGAATATTTCACCCCCCCCCCCCCCACATTTTTTCTCATTTCGTTTTTTTCAGAAAACAATTACATGTGCCGACATATGGCGCTGAGCCTAGAGGGTAAGCACACAGTTTAAAGCCCTACATAGGTTTACGTATATTGCAAAAAATAAGGAAGAGTAATACAAAAACATATTAAGGGCAAAAAACAACATAGATGGTGTCGACAAGACATGGGGACCAACCTGAGAACCTGAGATACAAGCTGGTGGTAAGAGCAATTCACCCTAACAAGTATCACTATTCAAGCAGAAGTTAACCCATTGTTTAAAAAGAACAATTACGTTCCCGGCACGTTAATGGCTGGTGTCATAACTGATTGCAGCATCATGGCAGTTGAATGAAGATCAAACAGAGGCCAAGATGGCAGCTTCCTTGGCTGAAACCGATAGGAGGGTTTACTTTCACTTTAATACAGTAACATGAGGCAAAAGCATCAATGCTGTCCCCAATAGGGGGGCCCGTCTGCCACCTCTAAATACTGTCGGGGATGGTCCAATCTGAAAAAAAAAAACACATGAAAGGGGAGTGTAAGGAGATGGTATTGTTATAGTTCAAGGTTCACCTAACAGTGCCCCTCCTTTTTTTAACAAAAAAAACAAAAGGTGCATGATTCTGCTTAGTCATATCACAATAATGATCAAACATGATTGCATTAATTATTTTGGTTGGGCATGTAAAAGTTGCTCAAGGATTTTTTAGCCTTAGTTTGCTATGAATCTTACAGATATACAGGTTAACATATCCCGCTAAGATACCTATTACCTAGTCTCCCATGTCCTGAAATAAGCGCTGCAGAACTATATCTTAACATTGCATAGTATTAAATCCGTTATTATTCAATAATATATCCTCACTCTCTTTTTAACAAAGTGAACACTGATAGTTTGACTACATTATCTTTATTTTTACAAGTTGAAGGCTTGTGCGGTAGTCATGCAGTTACAGAGCAACTGCTAGCTTGACCCAGGCTTGAGTATCGGGACCACCATAGATAGAACTAGTTATGGGATAAGTTTAGCTTTTTACAGCTCTGGTATCATGTCACCATTTTCCTGTGGAGCACTTTTTTGTAGTAAGTAAAAAAACAGTTGTTCTGGGCTTTTGGAATGACCAGTGTCCATTTGCATTCATGTTTTGTTTTACTTGGACATTTGGCCTCAAGGTTTTTTTCAGGGGGGGGATCAACAGCTGAGATCTTCGGATAAATGTCCAAATATGGGATGTTCGGATAAATGTCCAAATATGAGATCTTCGGATAAATGTCCAAATATGAGATCTTCGGATAAATGTCCAAATATGAGATCTTTGGATAAATGTCCAAATATGAGATCTTTGGATAAATGTCCACATATGAGATCTTTGGATAAATGTCCACATATGAGATCTTTGGATAAATGTCCACATATGAGATCTTTGGATAAATGTCCACATATGAGATCTTTGGATAAATGTCCACATAGCGCCAACAGTTTACATAGCGCTTTACAACTTGAGGGTAGACAGTACAAATACAATACAATTTGATACAGTAGGAATCAGAGGGCCCTGCTCCTTAGAGCTTACAATCTAAGAGGGAAGGTCAAGAGATACAAGAGGTAATAACTATGGGTGATGTGCTGATTGAGAAGATAAATGTACAGTTGTTAGGTGGAGGCCAGATAGGCTTCTCTGAACAGATGAGTTTTCAGGGATCGTCTGAAAGTGGATAAAGTAGGAGAAAATCGGACGAATTGGGGTAGAGCATTCCAGAGGATGGGGGAGGCTCTGGAGAAGTCCTGAAGGTGAGCATGGTCTGAGGTGACAAGGGAGTTTGAGAGCAGGAGGTCTTGGGAGGAGCGAAGAGAACGATTAGGTTGGTATTTTGTGACTAGGTTAGAGATGTAGCTGGGGGCCAGGTTGTGGATGGCTTTGTAAGTTATAGTTAGTATCTTGAATTTAATTCGGTGACTGAGTGGCAGCCAATGGAGGGATTGGCAGAGGGGTGTGGCAGACGCTGAGCGGTTTGTGTGGTGGATGAGCCTGGCAGCAGCGTTCATGACGGATTGAAGTGGGGATAGCCTATTTAGAGGTAAACCAATGAGGAGGGAGTTGCAGTAGTCGAGGCGGGAGATGACCAGGGAGTGGATTAGAAGCTTTGTGGTGTCATTGGTTAGGAAGGGGCGTATCTTGGAGATGTTGCGAAGATTGAGGCGGCAAGCTTTGGATAGTGATAGAATGTGGATAAATGTCCAAATATGAGATCTTCCAATAAATGTCCAAATATGAAATCTTCCGATAAATGTCCAAATATGAGATCTTCTGATAAATGTCCAAATATGAGATCTTCTGATAAATGTCCATATATGAGTTCTTCTGATAAATGTCCAAATATGAGATCTTCCGATAAATGTCCAAATATGAGATCTTCTGATAAATGTCCAAATATGAGATCTTCTGATAAATGTCCATATATGAGTTCTTCTGATAAATGTCCAAATATGAGATCTTCCGATAAATGTCCAAATATGAGATCTTCCGATAAATGTCCAAATATGAGATCTTCTGATAAATGTCCATATATGAGTTCTTCTGATAAATGTCCAAATATGAGATCTTTCAATAAATGTCCAAATATGAGATCTTTCAATAAATGTCCAAATATGAGTCAACATTGCATGAAGGAAAAAATCTAAGTCAATGCTGGTAAATACCTTGTTACCTAAGAATTTCTTTGGTTCTCACTATATTACAAGTGTTTAATAAGAATGTTTTGTGTTGCCTTGTGTGACCACGTAGGTTTTAGTCCAAACATAATTTTTCTAAATATATATAGCTTTTACTATCTTACCTGATAAAAGATTTATAATTCTACCCAACACACCTTTAGTGATTTATACACATCTGCTACAGTGCACAGCCAGACTTGTGATAGAATCGATTCTTGGTTTCCTGAGGAAGGAAGAAAAGAATCATTGCTCAGCAAGGGGGCCCGCCTAATGAGTGACAAAAAAAAAAAAATCTGCTTGTGGAGATGCTAAAGTGTAGCTAAAGCCAAACACTATATATATATATATATATATATATATATATATATATATATATATATATATATATTATATAGAGAGAGAGAGAGAGAAATTGGAACACCTATGAGTTCTTACTGCTGCTTGTTCCCCCTGTTAGGGAGCTTCACCCTCTATTTGTCCTGTTTACCATTTTCACTGAGAGTGAAAGAAAATCCCCCGCATCCAATTCGCATGACAGGAGATTGTGACCGTCTCTCAATGGAGCCGGTTCCCACAACTCTGGGGGTGGCCATGGTATGCATTTAAAAAGGATCCTGTGTGTCTTTTGGCTCTGATTCAGGTGCAAATTCAGACAAAAATTTGGACCTTATTCGTACCTGAATCGGTGAACAGACGCACCGGACCCCATGGTGTGAACCGCGGCATATGTGAACCCGGCCTAAATGTGTGTATTATGTGCTGCTTTTTACTAAAAATCTATTTGTTCCTCCTCCCTGCTTTGCAGGGAGAAGAAACAAAGAGATTGTTCCCTCTGTAGAGAGCCCTGTGTTGTTTGTCATCACAGGACTCTGGGATGTGATTGGGATCAGCAGGTCCTGGCCATGAATCATCGTGAATCGTGCACGCCCTGAACCCAGAAGAAGTCAGCGACGTACAGGTACATCGCACTGTAGGATCGGCCCATCTGAAGTAAAATCCAGGGTGGGCAGTCTTAAAGCGGTTAAAGAAAACCTGTACAGAGAGGAATATGGGGGCTGCCATTGCTGACTTTCTGAAAATTGTAGTTGCCTCTCTGTCCCTACCTTCAGTACTTGGTGTCAAAAAACCATACAAGCATTCAGTACGTACAATCAGACACACTTTAGATAGTTTAAATATATCCATAAAAATCAAGCAAGTTCTTAAAGGTAACCTTCTACCTTTTTCCTTGTTCCTGCTGTCCTTGAGAAGCAGTAATAGGGTCACCAGCAATATTGACAATTTACATTTCCTTCTATGCCTGATAACGTTTCTCTATGCATAATTCTATATATTATGCAGTCAGTCTCTCCCCCACTCTACTACATCATCTATACTTCCAGACTTTTTCAAAACGCCTCCTTGCTGTATACAGAATGATGATCGTGGGGCTGCTGGCATTGGATCAAGCAGCTATAGGAAGCAATGCAAATTGTTTTGTATTTTTATCACAAAGGTACAGTCATTCTTTGAACATTTTTATTCTCTAGCTTTACCCACACATTTCCATGAGGCTAGACAGCCTAAAGCAATTCTGCATTTTACATATTACCGTTTTGTTGTGTCCAAACATGGCACTGCATCTGCTTAACAGTTCCCTGGCTCCGTAAAGAGAGACTCTCACTTTACCCGTTGGGGACGAAGTGACAAATTTTGGTTTTAAAGCCCATCCACTGAAATGTATGGTAGATATTCCTGCGCTGCTAGGAGAAAGGACAGGGGGGGGGGGGGGGGGGTTTATAAGTGCTGCAATGCACTGGAAGGTTACTCCATAACTGCAAGAGAAAATCAAAACAAAAAACTGTGCTGCACTGTTAAGTGAACACTAAGGGGGTTATTTACTAAAGGAAAATCCACTTTACACTGAAAGTGCACTTGGAAGTAAAGTCGTTGTAGATCCGAGGGGGACATGCAAGGAAGATAAAAAACAGCATTTTAGCTTGCACATGATTGGATGATAAAATCAGCAGAGCTTCCCCTCATTTCAGATCTACCCCTTAGATTTGGAGCCACTGCACTTCAGAGTGCACTTGCAGTGCAAAGTGGATTTGCCTTTCATAAATAACCCCCTAAGAGAGTAACTACTGGTGTATAGATGAGACTAGGAACTATACATTGTAGAAGCACCAAGTGCAAATACATAAACAAGAACAATAAAGTGCAAAATGAGCAAATATATCAGAGTGTACTGTGCAAGTCCCATAAAAAATCTTCATATGAACATATAATCAAATATTAAAAAGTCCTCTGAAAAGTGATAGTTTTCAGAGGACTTTTTAATATTTGATTATATGTTCATATCAAGATTTTTTTATGTGATTTGCACAGTACACTCTGATATATTTGCTCATTTTGCACTTTATTGTTATTTATGTGGATGCACTTGGTGCTTCTACATTGCATTGTTCCTAGTCTCATCTGTACACCAGTAGTTAGTCTCTTAGTGTTCATTTAACAGCGCAGCACTATTTTTTGTTTTGAAAGCCCATCCACTGACTTATACTTGCGGTCGCTCTGCACCCCTGACACTTCCAGGTCTGAGGAAGCATGCAAATTCCTCTTATAATGCAGTCCTCTGGCCTATTCACACTAGATTGCTGTGCGGGAAACCTGTATTCCATGCCGGTTTCCCGCACTGCAATCAGATCACACTGCCCCTGCCATCTGCAGACGGGTATTAGTGCAAAGTTATGACGCCTCTAAAGCAGGTCGCGCAAACTGTGTGTTTGCCTGCATTGGATCTCATGGCACAAATGTATCATGTGATCTGGTTGCCATGTGTTTCCAAAAGTAGTGGTTAAAATACTTTTGGTGCAGTGCAAATTGAGCTCATATATTTTGAATGGGCTGAAATTGCACTGGGCAGAACTGCATTGGAATCGCACAGGAACACACAGCACAGCCCTGTGCAATTCATTTGCAGTTCCTAGTCTGAATGAGCCCTTAAGATGGGCACATGCTGAGCGAATTTTGGCTGGGTCCTGATGAACTGGCCAAAATTTGTGTTGTGTGTGGCACTGTCTGCAGTCTCCTGCCCACCATCCTTTGATTTACCACCTCAGTACTGCCCTGTAGCCGAAAGACAGCTACAGTGCAGCTCTTTTGTTCTGGGAGGGCGTCCATGGACGTCGTCCTAGAACACACCTGGGGTATGCATCAGACACCCTCTGTGACTGCTGTGTCCATTGGAAACAGCTGATCGCAGATCGAGGTAAAGGGCCAATTACAGCAGCCCTTTACCATGTGATCAACTGTGTCCAGTCACAGCTGATCACATGTAAACAAACTTACCAGTTATCGGCATTCCTTTCCTCATGCGCGGTCACTGTGTGAGGAAAGGAGAGCTGATAACCAGCAAGGCTGGCACGGCACATTTACACTGATATTAGGGCACTGATCACCAGTGTCCTGATTATCAGTGAAGCCCATTCAGTGCAGCTAATCATTGGCGCCATATCGGTGCTGCCTCACCAGTGCCCGTCGGTGCAAAAGAAAAATGACTTATTTGCAAAATTTTCTAATGGAAACCGTTTTTTTTCGTTTGTTTAGCAAAGAATAAAAAAACCCAGTGATGATTAAATACCACCAAAAGCTCTATTTGTGACAAAAATAAAAATGTCATTTGTGTACAGTGTTGCATGGACCGAGCAATTGTCATTCAAAGTGCGACAGTGCTGAAAATTGGCCTGGTCAGGTAGGGGGTGAAAGTGTCTGTCTGGTATTGAAGCGGTTAAAAAAAAATGGAACCGGTTAGGAAATTGTAAGGTGAAAAATCTAATCGGATGCAGCCACTGTTTTTTCAGTCTGATCAAAAAGAAAAAAAAATCTTTGTGGATATGACCAGCCTAAAGCCTGGTGTGCCTGGATAAATGTTTTGTTTTTGCATGCTAGCCTCATATCAAAAATGAAGAGATTACTAAAGTTATAAAAAATTCTCATGACACAATACTACTATTGTATTATAATGCATTCTTTCATTTCCGAGCATGCGTGTTCTTGGTCACATGATTTTTTTTTTGTACAAATACCATACTAATTACACAAAAAATGTTTGTTCTGTTATCTTACGAGACAAAGATGCGTGTTTGTCCCTTCGGATATTTTCGCATGAACTGTCGTGATCGGCTCTCGAAAGCTGTGTACTACTGAATATATTATCGGACCAAATGTGTTTATATTTGTCCGATATTCTCACCATGTATACAGGCCTTAAAGGGGTTATAAAGTCCCAAGGTTTTTCACCCTAATGCATTCCATACATTAAGGTGAAAAACCTTTTGTGGTGCAGCTGCCGCCCAGAGCTCCCCTTTTTCTTACCTGAACCTGATCTTTCCAGCGATGAGAATGAGCCCAGCAGCTCCAGCCGCTGTTTCGGGATCCTCATTGGATAGGTTGATAGCAGCAGGAGCTATTGGCTCCCACTGCTGTCAATCAAATCTAGTGAGCCTGGGCTGAGTCCTGCTGTCTGTGTCAATGGACGCAGCAGCTGGACTCAGGAGTGCGCCCACATGAGAGCCCCCATGGAATGCGGCTCTTCATGGGGGCACTCGATGTGGAGGAGGAGCCCTGACTCCCCATGGAAACTGGAGGAGGATGGAAACTGGCTCTCCGTGGGGGCACTAGAAAAGAGGAGGAACCAGGAGCACTGCCCGATGGCCCCAGAAATGGAGGATTTGGGCCGCT
This sequence comes from Lithobates clamitans, assembly GCA_037952925.1. NCBI lineage: Eukaryota > Metazoa > Chordata > Amphibia > Anura > Ranidae > Lithobates > Lithobates clamitans. Next base: position 2,846,844 of record JBBGZY010000537.1, read on the forward strand.
CTGTGCAAAACCATTGCACAGAGGAGATTAGTATTACATGTTTGTTATTTAAAAAAAATAAAAACAAACCTTAACAATCACTTTAAGGGTCGGTCCACACTGAGGCAGCACGACTTGCAGCACGACTGCCTCAGGCGACCCAGGACACGACTCAGCGGCGACTTGCAAAACCACTTCTGTATAGAAGTCCATGCAAGTCGCCCCCAAAGTAGTACAGGAGCCTTTTTCTAAGTCGGAGCGACTTGCGTCGCTCCGATTAGAACGGTTCCATTGCACAGAACGGGACGCTACTTGTCAGGCGACTAGGTCACCTGACAAGTCGTCCCAGTGTGAACCGAGACTAGTGGTTGTTAAGCCACTATAGTATAAACTAAGGATGAGCTCAGGCGTGTTTGCAAACAGCACGTGCAGAGCCCGCCAGGAAGTCGGCACTACACTAATCACAAGCAGTGGGACATTTCCCGATCTCTGCAGCTGAACATCGGGTCAATGTCTCACTGCTTGTGATTAGCGCTGTGCAGTGCCGACTTCCTGGCGGGCTCTGCACGTGCTGTTTGCAAACACGCCTGAGCTCATCCTTAGTATAAACATACAGTCGTCTCTGTTCAGTAACATTATATGTCTCATGGTCTGTGCTATATAAAAAATATACGTATTTCTACCTTCTTTCAGAGCATCTCCCGGCGCTCACGTGACTCCTCGGCTCTCTCCTCTCCCAGTATGACAGCTACAGATGGAGGGGCCGAGAACTCCCGCTGACTTCAGCCGGGAGGAGAACCGAGCGGTCACGTGAGCGCCGGTTGATGTCCTGAGATGAGGTAGAAATCGGCAACATTTTTTATATAGCTCAGACACTGGGACACATAATGTTATTTTACAGAGGGGGTGTCATCATTGTACTATAGTTTTGATAGCAGCAGGAGGGGAGGGCTGGGGAGTGGACGGAGCTGATAGGGAGGGGGGGGGGGGGAGAGGACGACGAGAGACAGAAGAGCTGCAGATGACGGAGGCACGTAAACTGACCACGGTGTCGGGGCTCAGCAGCCATTATAAACTGTGGTCAGTTTACAGAGGGGAGGGCAGAACCAGGCAGGATCAGCCAGGTTTTTTTAGGTGATACAGAGGGCAAAATTACACAGCACAAGCACTGTTATTCATGCTGTAAGGGAACAGGAGCCATTTTTTTTTAGGGTAACAAACATTATAACTTTTTTCCTTCCACTTTTCTAACGCATCGCTTCAATTACAGTGTGCATGTGTGTGTTCGGGAGGCCCGTTTTAGAAAATGACTGATATCATAATACGTTTTGGTTCCTTTTGTCTATAGGCCGGCATGTTTGTGGTGTTTGGTTGCTTAATTACAGGCCACAAAACACTGATTCAGCAGTCTGTGCCTTGTTCTGTTGATTCCACCCTTGTTACTGTAAGCACAAGCCCTGTGTGTCGGTTATCATAATGTGATGGAGCTCAGAGAAGAGACGTAGGTCCTGCCTGTTTATTCTCTGGTGCTTTGCTTCCAGAACCCGGTATCATTCACCACCTTGATATGGTTCCCTTTGTCTGCTGGTACAGTATGTATCCACGTACCTCCTCATTTCTTCTCTGTAATGTTTGATGTACAGCTTGACCGGAATTATCTTCTCCATCAACAGTGGAATTCAGTTTTAGTATTCATGGCTTGTTATTGTTTCACTTATCTGCAACAGAACTCCAACCTGAACAAATACGTCTTTTGTTTTAATAGCTGAGCTGTTTAGATCTGTTCTGCTATTCAACAAATTAAAGTGATTGTAGAAGCAAAGTATGTTGTATGGAAGCGTTAACACTCAGTTTACAATACTGCGACCTGAAAGTCCTGCGACTTTGCCAGGCCACTTGATGCGACTTGAGTACTACTTTGAAGCGACTTTGTCTTGTGCAGGTATGCAGAGATAACAGCATACAGGAAGATGCCGTGCACTGCCTGGGAAATCTTCCTGTAAGGTTGGATCCAAATCGCATTAATATAGATGAGGATCCGACTCGGAGACCATTAAAGTCTATGGGCAGTAGTGGGATAGAAATTGCCTTGTGGTACAGGAACCTTTTTGGAGCGACATCAGCAGTGCCAATTTAGATCATTGACTAACATATGAATTTCACATGTCATGCGAAGGAATCAGTTAGATTTCTTTTATTCAGTCCACAGGCTAAACAAAAGAAATCAGGAAGTTAAGAGAAATCTGCCCAATGGGACACAGACGCCAAAAATAAACTTTCAGAGGTTTAAAGGGTTGTAAAGTCGGAAGGTTTTTTATCTTAAAAGAAAAGTATGGATTTAAGCTTTTTTGCAGATTTATACCTAGGTGGATGCAGCTTTGGTTTGATGCTGCATTTGTCCCCCGGCGCCTCTACACTGAGAACCGAGCGATCGAACACCACTGATGGCTCGGTTCTGACAGCTCCCCGAGCAGAGAGCTGCAGGACTGCCTTTTACAGCTCTCCGCTCTGCTCCCTCCTCACTCATTGGAGCGCTGGGCTGTGGAGGGGGCGGGGGCAGCTGGCTCAGGCTCCCAACGGCTCGCTGGGAGGATGAGCTGGGTGTCGGTCCAGGCACCTGGCAGATCCAGACTTTCATTGTCACAATGACGCTGTGCCTGGACCGACTTCTCTGACATCAGCAGAGAGCAGACTTCAGCCCGCTCTCTGCTGAAAACGGGTCACAGGAGTGCAAAACAAACTGCACTCCTGTGCCAAAGGAGCATTAGCTATGCTTCTCCTTAAATGTATTCTATGTATTAAGATAAAAAAACCTTCAGTGTGCAGCAGCCCCCCTCAGCCCCCCTAATACTTACCTGAGCCCCATCTCTGTCCACGACTGTCTCGGCCGTCCAAGACTGTCCCTCCTGATTGGCTGAGACACAGCAGAGGTGCGAATGGGCTCCTACTGCTGTGAATCAAAGTCAGTTAGACAATCAGGAGAGAGAGGGGGCGGGCCTGGGCCACAGCTCCATGTCTGAATGGACACAGGGAGCTGCAACTCGGGTGCCCCCATAGCAAGCTGCTTGCTGTGGGGGTTTGCGACAGGAGGGAGGGGCCAGGAGCACAGAGGAGGATCCGGGCTGCTCTGCAAATCCACTGCATAGAGGAGGTAAGTATAACATGTTTGTTATTTTTATAGAAAAAAAAAACGAGACTTTACAATCGCATTAATTCTTACCTACTATATCAAAAACAAAAAAATATATTTTTGCATGTACACCTGTTGGCGCCGACAGCACGCAAATACGCGGGCTCTCGGTGGGTGGGCCTTGGCACCGAGCGGCCGCATATTTGCATTCCACATTACACAAAGAGCCATGCCGAGAGCGCTTGGAAAGCTCCCGATCACTACCTGCAATTGGGAGCTTTCCAATCGTGTGACAACCAATTATGAGGTCACATGATCATAAACCCCACCCCACCTCCCGGCATCTGAAACCCCTTAAAGGGCCAAGAGGCACTGGCTCCAAGGGGTTAAAGAGGAACTTTACCATCCCAATGAAAATATCTGCCCTTTGCTCCCTTACTTTGCTCTTTGTATTCTGTTATTATATACTTTCAAACCCAGTGGATCCTGCATTGGCCTCTTTTCTTGCACCACTCTCTTATTACAAGCCTGGTCCTACGCCGCCATGTTCCTTTTTTACATCATGGGGAGTCGGCTGTCTCTTCCCAGTTCTTGCAGCTCCCCACACGGTCCCCAAATCTCCCACACAGACGGGGATCTGACACCATTCCTGTTTACATGGACCGTGAGTGGTGGGAACTAATGCCTCCTGTGATGTGACCGTATCCCAGGAAGCTGCAGATGAAGGCTAAATTGCCATTCTCATAGATGACACACCATGTGATTCCAACAATGACCAATCACAGTGATCACCAATGTAAACAGAATAGTACTGTGTACATTGCTAAGCTCTCCCCTTCCTCTCACTAAATGAATGAGCATCAATCACAGGGATGAGGGGAATTTTAAAGTGCCAGTGACCACCAATAATTGTCGGATTGTTTTGGGGGTTGGGTGGTGGTGAGGTTTTGGGTGTGTGTAAGGCATCTAGCTATTGCACACAATTCAATTTCAGTCCTTTCATCCTTTTCAACTTTATCCACTAACAACGGAAGGTTTACATTTGCCTTTAGTGGGCAAGTATTAAAGGCTAGGCGTAATATAATTGGAAAAAAATGTAATCACCTTGGGGTGACCACTTTCCAAAAAGGGGTAATTTTGAGGGTTTTCATAATGTCCTGGGATTTTTATGTTTTAGGGCCAAGCTGGTCCATATAGTTAGCCTGTTCAGATTAGTGACAGGCAGGCGGCTTCACAGATCTTCATGTACACCCCTGCTTGTACATCCACGTGGGACCAACACACGGCTCTAAATACAGTCTGTCAGTGTGGAGGAGGAGACAGATATAAACCAATCTGCCCAGTGTTGTAGAACATATGAGGTGTATCTAAAAAGTTTGGTGAATAGTCTGATATCTCAACGACAGCATGGGCCAGGTGCGTGCACATGGCTATCCAGAGACACGTCGAGAAGCGACACTTAGCATGGAAATTCACGTGACCATTGGGCCATTGGGGTAAACTTGCTGCGGGCAGTTGAATGTAATCGGTGTGAGAGGTAAGGAGCAACGAGTGAACGTCAGATACTGCTACAAATTGGGGAAAACTGCAACAGAGACTCATGAAATGTTGGTACAAGTGTACGGGACGGAAGTTGTGAGCAGAAAACGTGTTTACAAATGGTTCAAGCTCTTTAGCAAAGGAAAGGACTGAGGATGAGCCACGTTGGGATCGCCCATTGACCAGTAGAACCCTAGACCTGATCAAGCGAGTGCGGCAAATGGTGGCACGAGATCGGCAACTGACCCTGCGATTGATGACGGAGGAATTGTGCATTAGCAAGTGCGCACCTTCTGCGAAGATTTGGGTAAACGGAAGATCTGTTCCCAGTTTGTGTAGCACAAGCTGACAGATGAACAGAAAGCAAAACAGATGGAAACCTCTGGAGATTTCATTACCATGTGTGACCACGATCCATCCTTTCTGTGAACCATCGCGCTGTGCGATCCGTGTGTGCTAATTCCTGGCTCAGGGCGGCGCACCTGTTCTTGATCATCCACTGTACTTTCCTCATCTGGCACCTGTGGACTTTTTTTCCCCACCTGAAGTGCATCATGAAAGGCGCACGTTTTGCAGATGTGTGGCAGTCCAAGAATGTGTGACGGGTTCTGCGATCGATTCCTAAAGAGACCTTTGACAGTTTCCAGAAGCTTTATGAACGTTGGCAAAAGTGTATGTGAAGAATGGCCAATAAAGGTAATTTGTAATTTGTATCTTCTGCTTTGTTTTTCTGATACCATTCACTGAACTTTGGTCACACCTTGTATAGGCTGGCATCAGCATAGCACATAGGTGTGCGCAGCCTGTTGCATTAGGGTGTGGACCCCAAATCTCAAACCCTCTCACTTTAGAGACAGAGGTTCCCCAGTCCGCTTCTCTGCAGCCTCAACTGCACTGGACAGTAAATGAATGGGAAGTGCTGTGTGCTTTACAATGCTTCAGTTATGAATAAACACTGTGAGTGATTGGTACCAATCACTCATTGTTTTTATTTAGAAAAGTAAGGGGCTGGTAAATGACATATTTACTGGCCCCTTCCACACTATCTGCCGTGGCATTCTGCAGGAGAGGAGGGAAGCCTTGCAGTGCTGCAGGGGGGGATTGGGGTCCTGCAGCAAGGGCAATCTGCGACACACAGGGTGATTAGGTAGTGCCCAGGTACACCCGTCACACCCTGTGTGAACGCCCTATGGCATAGCATAAGGTCCAGACACATGTGGCCTACTATGGCCATATATGCTTGTCTGCTTTATGTGCCAGGCTGGTATTGTTGAGAGGGGCACATTCTTTTTATATTTTACAATTTGTCAGTGTTAAAAGGGGGAAATTATTTGCAGATGTACCCGGGTGATTCACTCCAAATATAGATTTCAGATTCTATTCTGTGAAGTATTCAATATCTAAATGCCTCTGCCTTTGGGAACTGTAAAAGTTTTTGTTTCCGTGGGAGTTGGTGGACAAGTCCTCTGAAGCTTTAGATGTTTTTTGTATATATTTAATAATTGTTTGACACTTGATATATTTCCGTTTCTATCCACCCTTCCTAGTGTAACGTATTATATCCGGAGACGCCAACTGTATTTTTATTCTGTCCCGCACTTATTTATCCCATTGGAGTCTTGATGTGTTTACAACCTGTGACATAATTTCCCCACATTCCTCGGACACCTATTCCAGCTTTAGGGCTCCTGTAGACTGGAGCTGCATTCTGAATTCTGTAAGAAAAGCACGTCGGTTCCCACTAACATTAGACATCTCTGTCCAGAGATTAGTAAGGTGTGGACATCACCAGTATGACAGCGTGTTCAGAGAAAAGTACATTCCTGCCGGAGGATCGGGTCACCATGTAGTCATCGTTGAGAAATTAAAGTGTACAGATTCTCACTCCCTCTCCTCTTGACCTCCCCGTGAGCCTGTCCCAGCTTTACTTCCTGCTGAAGAATGGAGCGATTGTATGTCCAGCTCCTGAACCCTGAACGGTCCTGGGATCCTTCCAAGCCAAGCTCTCTCTTGTTAAGTCGCCCACTCATTACTCACTAATTATTCAGATTTCAGATCAAATGGAAAGATGAAGACTCTGGCTGTTATCTCGCCTCTCAAGCTGGACTAAATATCACTGTCTTTAAAGTGATTCTAAAAGAATAAAAAATAATAGTAATAAACATGTCATACATACCTGCTCTGTGCAATGGTTCTGCACAGAGCAGTCCAGATTCTCCTCTTTTTCGGGTCCCTCACCGGTGCTCCTCACACACAGTATTCCCAATACACATGTTCCTGGCTCTAAGCGTAAGTGGGTACTGCAGCGACCATCGGTTGCAAACTGAGGACATTCAAAGTCGGTCACCATAACACCAAGGATCTCCAGAATGAGCCCAAAGCTTTATTCAGCAATAACATCATAGTTACAGAAGCAATGTTTCAGAGCCTTGCAGGACCCCTTCACCAGGCATGTGCTCCTTGCACCTCCCCCCTGACAGTGCCTTTATGGCAAGCCACTTGATTTGGGGGGAACTCGTGCGGGCTCACTCCCCAGCCGTGCGATGTGTGTCCATTGACACACACACACAGAATGGCTTAACCCCACCCCCCTGGTCTCTCCTCACTAGCTGTGATTGACAGAAGCAGGAGCCAATGCCTCCCTCTGCTGCATCAATCTCCAGTGAGGAGAGAGAGAGCTACTGCTCTCGGGCACAACGCTGGATCCAGATTGGGCTCAGGTAAGTAAAAGGGGGGTGGGTGGATGTAGCTGCACACAAGGTCTTTTTCCTTAATGCAGAAAATGCATTATAGTGTTACTAAACCCAGGACCCTTCATTCACTATATCTGGCCTCCCACAGTACGCAGAACAAAATTTACTGACAGAAACTAAGAAAAACTTTAAAAAAAAATTTTTTTCAACATTTTTGGACTTTTTTTCTTTGTAAAAAATAAAAAACCCAGCAGTGATTAAATACCACAAAAAGAAAGCTCTATTTGTGTGAAGAAAATGATAAAAATTTCACTTGGGTAGTGTTGCATGACCGCGCAATTGTCATTCAAAGTGCGACAGCGCTGAAAGCTGAAAAAATGGCCTGGGCAGGAAGGGGGTGAAAGTGTCCGGTATTGAGGTGGTTTAAGTAAAAAAAACCTTCTACCTTTAGAACCTTTATTTAAAAGTAAAGGCCTTAGCTCCCAACACACATTCATACCTTCTATTGTGTGAGTATTCTGAGGTGGGTTTTGAAACCAAACTAAAAAAAAAAAATGCGACCTTGCAGTGGTGCTGCCCCTGCATTGGAATGTTTCAGTGCTTATTAAGGGATTGGGGACTGCAAAAAGAACTTTTACTTGCCAGATCTTTCACTCTGGTAGGCTGTCTCTGCAGCCTCCCCTCACCTATGCCCCAGCGGTTGCAGGTCCTCTGACAACATCAAAACCAATGCATAGCCCACCTTTCTTGCATTGGAAGTGAGGATGCCGAGTGACATCCCACTACGGAAACATAAGGGAGTAGAGGAAGAGTGCCAGTATGCAAAAGGAGTATTTTTCAAAGTCTCCTAGACATAACCAAGTATGTAACTATTGCAGTTCGAGGGGGGGGGGGAGCCCACTACAGGGGAACATATTCGTTTAGCCCGGCAATGGCCTTTAATGAATCGCTAATGGAATGAGTTGCAAAAGCATTTTTCTTTCATGGATTTTTTCAGGGAAAGACCTGCCCAGTTATAATTTGCATTTTATGTGTGGAGAACTATTTGTGGATAGATCATACTGCTGGAGTTGCCAAGATATATAAGAAGTCATTGGGTGACTCTGGTTATCCCCTGTAACTGAGACTTTGGGAGGAATGACCATTTAAATGCAGAGCATCACAGGTCCTCGTTACCACACTTCTTCACTCAATGCTTCATGTGTCCGTATTGGTCTTCCTTAGAAAAGGTTCCATGGGTTCTCACAAAATACTAAGACTGGACACACATGGGTGATTTCTGCCAGAGCAGTTATTGTCCATGATCAACCAGTGATTAATAGTTGGCAATCACTACATATGTGGAACCATGGAGTGTAGCATCCAACTGCCTTGGTCGTAATCACCAACAATTAATCATGAGTAATCAAGGGCAATTTTTAGTTGCACTTGCAAAAATCACCCATGTGCACCCAGCCATATGGTGTAGATAGTTTCCAGGTACAGTGCTGTGAAAACATATTTGCCCCCTTCCTGATTTTTTATTTAAATGATTCAGATCATCAAACAAATGTTAATATTAGACAAAGATAACCCGAGTAAATACGAATTGCAGTTTTTAAATGATGATTTATTTTATTAAAAGTAAAATGCTGCCCAAACCTCTGCCTGTCCTATGTGAAAATGTAATTGCCCCCTAAACCTAATAACTGGTTGTGCCACCCTTGGCAGCAACAACTTCAAGCGTTTGCAATAACTGGCAATGAGTCTTTCACATCGCTGTGGTAGGATTTTGGCCCATTCTTCTTTGCAGAATGGTTTTAATTTAGCCACATTGGAGGGTTTTCCAGCATGAACGACCTGTTTAAGGTCAGGCCACGGCATCTTAATCAAATTTAGGTCTGAACTTTGACTAAGCCACTCCAAAACCTTCATTTTGTTTTGTTTTTTAGCCATTCAGAGGTGGACTCGCTAGTTTGTTTGGGATCATTGTCTTGCTGCATAACCAAAGTGCGCTTGAGGTCAGGAACTGATGGCTGGACATCCTCGTTCAGGATTTTTTGGTAGGGTGCAGAATTCATGGTTACATCAGTTATGGCAAGTCATCCAGGTCCTGAAGCTGCATAGTGGCCCCAGACCATCATACTACCACCACCATGTGTGACTGTTGGTATGATGCTCTTTGTATGAAATGCTGTGTTCAATTTTTGTATCATCAGTCCGCAGAATATTTGCCCAAAAGTCTTGGGGATAATCAAGATGTTTTTTGGCAAACGTGAGATGAGCCTTTTGAGTTCTTTTTGGTCAGCAGTGGCTTTCGCCTTGGTACTCTCCCATGGATGCCATTTATTGTTGAATTATGAACAATTGTTGAATTGTTGAATCATGAACACTGACTTTACCTGAGGCAAGGGAGGCCTGTAGTCCTTTGGATGAAGTTCTGGGTTCTTTTATGACCTCCAGGATGAGTCGTCGTTCTCTTGGAGTAATTTTGGTAGGCTGGCCACTCCTGGGAAGATTCACCACTGTTCCAAGTTTTCTCTATTTGTGGATAATGTCGCTGCCCGTGGTTTTCTGGAGTCCCAAAGCCTTAGAAATGGCTTTGTAACCCTTTCCAGATACATGTCAATTACTTTGTTTCTCATCTGTTCTTGAATTTCTTTAGATCGTGTTATGATGTGTTTATTATGTAGAGCACTTTACTTTGTCAGACAGCCTCTATTTAAGTGATTTCTTGATTCAACAGGTCTGGCAATAATCAGACCTGGGTGTGGCAAGTGAAATGTAACTCAACTCTTAAAAAAAAATGTGGTTAATTACAGTCCATTCATGATTTAACAGATCTGGGGGGGGGGGGGTGACTTTTTCACATAGGGCCAGGCAGGTTTGGACATCTTTCTTCCTTTAATAAATCAAATGATTTAAAAACTGCATTTTGTATTTACTCGAGATATCTTTGTGTAATATTAAAATTTGTTTAATGATCTGAGTCATTTAAGTGTGAGAAATATGCAAAAAAAATAATCGGGAGGGGGGCAAATACTTTTTCACAGCACTACAGGTAATCGGATGCAATTGCAGGCTGGTGTTGATTGCAAGCTTTTCAGAAGTGTGTGAAGACGCATCAGACCTTTTTTATGCTCATTTGCACGTTTGTGAATATACGAACTGACAAATTGCAGTATGTCTTTGTTGTTTTTTATTAAGCGAGAGAATACATTAATTTTACCAACTTAATTATTGTAGAGGTTTTCTTTGCCAAATATATTCTTCTCCTATATATAAGTGCATTGAAGTGCAGAATCTATTTCCTTCATAGTCAGCTGTTTTCAGCTGCATGCAATGTCTTTTTTACCCTTGTGTTCTTGTCATAGAAGACAGATGTATGTCATTACCTGCTAACAGTTCTTCCCTGCAGGATGAGGCCATGTCTACAGACGGCTTGGGCTGAAAAGAGCCCTGGTTAGCTCATTTGAGAAAATTGATCATTGAACACTTGCCCATAGCACTAAGTTTTAAAGTGGTACTAAAACCTAAAAACTAAAAAATATTATTTTGCAACTTACCAATCAATAGATGTGGTGGCTGCATCAGTTTTCTTTTCTTTTTTTTTTTTTTTTTTTAGGCTCTTTTTCCTTACTGTTTTCACGTGGTGCTCTGGCCAATAGCACACCTGTTCAGATAAGATTTAAAATTCAACAATGAGGTGTACTAATTTATTCTTATGGTTCGGAGCTATAGGTAGCACAAACCGGACCAACCTTCTTTCTGTCGAAGACTGGCCATAGAACAGGGGTCTTCAAACTGCGGCCCTCCAGGTGTTCAGGAACTACAATTCCCATCATGCCTAGTCATGTCTGTGAATGTCAGAGTTTTACAATGCCTCATGGGATGTGTAGTTCTGCAACAGCTGGAGGGCCGTAGTTTGAGGATCCCTGCCATAGAAAACAGATTTTTGGGGTGTATTACTAGTGGGATCACCAGCAAGAGGAAGTAGGTCCTGATTCCCCTATATAGATCTTTAGTTAACATTAGAGGGATCACCAGCAAGAGGAAGGCAGTCCTGATTCCCCTTAATAGATCTTTAGTTACCATTAGAGGGATCACAAGCAGAAGGAAGGAGGAACTGTTTCCCCTATATAGATCTTTAGTTACCATTAAAGGGATCACCAGCAGAAGGAAGGAGGTCCTGTGTCCTCTATATAGATCTTTAGTTATCACTGGAGGGATCACCAGCAGGAGGAAGGAGGTTCCGATTCCCCTTTTATAGATCTTTAGTTGGACCTCATTTAGAAAGCTGTGTCCAGTTCTGGAGACCTCACGTACAAAAAAATATTGATAGCATAGATCAAGTCCTGAGATGGGTAACAAGAATGGTGAAAGGTCTGATGGAAAAAACAAAAGGGGAAGTTCCGCTTTAAGCCCTCCTCCTCTGCCACATGTCTTTTTTGGGGGGGGGGGGCGGGTACCTAGTTTTGACAGGTACCCAATCTCACTTCCACTTGGATCGCCTAGCTGATCTGAGCAGAGGTTCTCCTCTCCCCCTCCCTTCCTGCACCCTTCTGGGACACGTCACAGGTCCCAGAAGACTGAGGGACCATTCACAAAAAAGGCAGCATGGCAGGCAGCCGACTGTGAAGCTGCAAGCAGCACATTCAACTGCCCACAGTTATGATGCCGGCACCGGGAACCTGAAGGCCAGTAAAGAACTGACCCAGGTAAGGATGGTGACGAATCGCTGTATAGGCGAGTCCTTTTATGTAATTTCAGCTGCTACAGGATTTGTAACTGTTGACTTAAATTTTTTTTCCCAGAGTGAACTTTCCCTTTAAATGCTTTGCGCCAGCGCCTCCCAGCCCTTTAGGAGGTTTCAGATTCCAGGAGGCAGGCCGGAACATATGACCATGTGACAGCTGTGATTGGCTGTCATAGCGATCACATGATTGGAAAGCTCCCGATAGCAAGAAGCTATCGGGAGCTTTCCGTTAGCTGCGGGTAACTGTGCCGGTGCGTGCGCTCTTGGCACAACTGTGTCTGCAAATTGGTACGCAAATATGCGGTTTCTCTGCACCAAGGCCCACCTGCCGAGAGGCCACACGTTTGCCTACTGTTGGCACCTAGGGGTTAATATGTACAGTCTGGAGGCAAGAAGGGAAGGTGAGATGTGAATTAAACCTTTCCATACATCATGGGGGTGAATAAGGTTCGAGAGGGCAGGGTTCTCAATATGAAGCCAAGAACATGGGGACATGACCTCAAACTAGCTGGAGGAACGTTCAAAACTAATCTTAGAAAGTCATATTTTACCAAATGATATTGGAGGTAACATTGGTGTAGCTGGAGAGCAAGGGATGCAGGAGACTTTACATGTAGTCCTCCAAACTTTTGGGGTCATGACGGTGTGTTTTCCTTCCTCGATGAACACGGCTTGCACCACCTTAGACTGTAGATTACTATCTGGAATTAAAGAGAGAGGGGTATGTAGGGTATTGAAGAGGATTATTTGCTGTTGGGTAGTTTCAAGAGGCCTAATAACGTCAAGTAGTACCTGGTTGCAGAACATCTTTGGCTTTTCATTTTCCGGTAATTCCAGCAGCAGAATTTATTTACCGACCTGAGAATACTCAGCATTCAGTTATAGTGCTCCGTACCGATCATTCATCATCTCCTCACGCTCCTCACTTAATGGACGTTTTGTTATACAGCTCTGATGTTATTAAACTGGAGAGAAATCCCTGTCTGCTGAAAGGAGCCACTCGCATCTCAAACAGCTCTCTGCTGTGCGTTCTCTGGATAGCTGCTTTTTTCCCCGTATTCCTCCATTAACCCCGGAGCTGTGCTGCGTGGGTGTTGTGTATGTCGGGTCATGATGGCCCTATTCATATGTATATTGTAATCAGTATTTTCTAATGTCCCATTGTGTTTCTGGACATGTTTCCGGTCTACGCCGATGACCTGCGGTATTGTGCGGTCTTTATTCAATCTGTGGTAAGTTATATGGTTGTCCATCCAATCATCTGCCAAATCAGGAAATTAAAACAAACGTACAATTTGTATCTGCCAGATTACTTTAAAGTGGAACTACACTGCATCTGAGCACCAAAAACTCTATTTAATAGATAAGTCCACCTTTCGTAATATATTACACCCATATTTCGAGCGTAACGTAACATGTTATGAATGGACTGGCCCCCGCTCCCCCCTAATCCTCTGATCTGACAGCCAATGGGGATCATCTCTCTGGTTCTGACAGGGAAGTACAGAGTCATCGTCTGTTCCTAGTGAATAGGAACAGCGATCTCTCTGTACTCCCAGTCAGTCCCCTCCCCCCACAGTTAGAAACACCTCCCAGGCAACACGTTTAACCCCTTGATCGCCCCCTAGTGTTAACCCCTTCCGTGCCAGTGTCATTTATACAGTAATCAATGCATTTTTCATAGCACCGATCGCTGTATAAATGTCACTGGTCCTAAAAAAGGGTCTAGTGTGTCCGATCTGTCCGCCGCTATGTCGCAGTCCTGCTAAAAAACGCTGATTACCGCCATTACTAGTAAAAAAAAAAATTAAAATGCCATAAATCTATCCCCTATTTTGTAGACACTATAACTTTTGCGCAAACCAATCAATATACGCTTATTGCAATTTTTTTTTTTTTTTGCCAAAAATATGTAGAATAATACATATCGGCCTAAACTAATGAAGAAATACATTTTTTTTTGGTGGCTATTTACTATACCAAAAAGTGAAAAATATTGTGTGTTTTTTTTTTTCTTTTTCCAAATTTGTCGGTCTTTTTTTGTTTATAGCGCAAAAAAACAAAACCGCAGAGGTGATCAAATACCATCAAAAGAAAGCTCTATTTGTGGGGAAAAAAAGGATGTTTGGGTACAACGTCGCACGACTGCGCAGTTGTCAATTAAATGCTGTATCACAAAAAATGTCCTGGTTATTGAGAGGGAAAATCTTCTGCCCCTTAAGTGGTTAAACCTACTTCAATACGTTCACCCCTTTCCTGCCCATTCAAGTTTTGAATGATAATTGTGCAGTCATGCAACACTGTACCCAAACAAATTTTTTTATAATTTTTTCCCCCACAAATAGAGCTTTCTTTCGGTGGTATTTGATCACTGCTGGGTGTTTTATTTGTTGCTAAACAAATAGAGACTGAAAGTCCTGTTTCTGTTATAAAATTTTGTAAATAAGTAAGTTTTCTCCTTCACTGACGAGCATTAATGAGGCAGCACTGATGGGCAATGAGGTGCGGCACTGATGATGAGGCACCAATAGGCGGCACTGATGGGTGGCACTGACAGGCATTACTGATGGGCAGGCACTGACAGGCATTACTGATGGGCACAGATTTGCCTCTCCAATGGGCACAGATTGGCCTCTCCAATGGGCACAGATTGGCCTCTCCAATGGGCACAGATTGGCCTCTCCAATGGGCACAGATTGGCCTCTCCAATGGGCACAGATTGGCCTCTCCAATGGGCACAGATTGGCCTCTCCAATGGGCACAGATTGGCCTCTCCAATGGGCACAGATTGGCCTCTCCAATGGGCACAGATTGGCCTCTCCAATGGGCACAGATTGGCCTATCTAATGGGCACAGATTGGCCTCTTTAATGGGCACAGATTTGCCTCTCTAATGGGCACAGATTTGCCTCTCTAATGGGCACAGATTTGCCTCTCTAATGGGCACAGATTTGCCTCTCCAATGGGCACAGATTTACCTCTCCAATGGGCACAGATTTGCCTCTCTAATGGGCACAGATTGGCCTCTCTAATGGGCACAGATTGGTCTCTCTAATGGGCACTGATTGGCATCCCTGGTGGGCACGGGTTGGCATCCCTGGTGGGCACGGGTTGGTATCCCTGGTGGGCACGGGTTGGCATCGATTGAGTTAAACTGAAAATAAGTATGGCCAAAGCTTCTCATGTGGGCCACAGAAGTGCACTTAATTAGTGACCCAGAATCGGCCGATAATGGGCTAAAGTCCAATGTCAGCTTACGTCATAGAACCTCTCCAGACTCTGGAAGGATCCCAACAATAATGTTGGGATCCACCCCGATGCCTGATCGGCAGCTGCCTCAGCTTCTCATCACGCTGCTGATAGCCTGAGCAAGCTTCTCTCTCCCCTCTCCTGCCCAGAGCTCCAGTGCCTTTAGTACCACAATGCAAAGCTGTCTGTGGTTTGAGGAACGGCAGACAGATGTCACAATCTTCCCTCCTCCAACCACAGAACTCCTTGCATTCAGTGAAAAGAATACAAGGGTGAATGAGTGACCCTCTATGATCCGTGTATATACCGATCTACAGATTTAAGCATGGGACATTCATTGCTTACAGTACTGTGGGGTTTAAATGAGAGAAAGTCTTCGTTTTTGGTTTGTGAATTTTTCCCTGAACTAGTTGAATGCTCTGGTCAGGAGGGAGATGATGCGATTCCTCGGATGTACAGGAAGTCGCTCTTCTCATCTGAATGAAGTCCAGTCACTCTCTCTCATCAGTGAGTAACGGATTCCTCCATACTAAAGGGACTTGGGCAATTCCCTGCGGACCAGGATGATGAGCAGCGTCTTCCAGATGCAGGAAATTGGGATATGCTCTACTTGAGGATGATTCACTTGCCTGTAGAATTGCAGCGTTGGGAAGAAACATTAGTGAGTGAAATATGATTTTTAGTTTGCTCATAGAATAGTTTTGGGGGAAAATTTACTTTTTTTTTTGCTAGGGAACTGAAATGATCTTCACCTAAAGCTGTTGGAGACGACTTCCATAAAAGGAGAAGTTCACCTTTTGTAACATTTTATACCCATATTCGGGGTGTAACATGTTACAAATGTACCAGCACCATCCCCCGTCTTTGCAGCGAGCAGGTAATTGCTCAGCAGGGGAGATTGCTGTACTAACATCAGATTGTTAGTACAGTGGCACCGACCTAAGCAGCCATATTTTTTTTTCGTTCAACCCACTGGGTTAAACAAAAAATACCTAGTAATGTGTACGAGGCTTCAGGCAGCTCATACATTAATCAACCAACATCAATAACCAGCGAGTCGAAGGGGAAAAAAAAAAAGATCCGTTTCCCCCATCCAGACATTCAATGTGATAAAGGAATCACTGCTGCTGTGCTTTTATAGTCTAACAGCGGGAGACTTCCCCCACTGGCAGAATATAATGATCAGTGTTTCCGGCTTTAGCCAGCAGCACTGATCGTTCGGGAAAAACCTAACAGGCTTGGTTGTACATCGATCGATCCATAGACTGACTTGTGTACAACCAGCTAGCCCAGTCCCTGCTGAACCAGCCGGATTTCAATCCATGTATGGCTGGCCTAAGTAATGATTCTACTAGGAAGAAATCAAATGCTGGTCCCAATACAAACAATGCAATTAGGAGGTTAAAGTGGTTGTAAACCCTCTCACATACCCAATGAGGTGATTGGCCTTCGGGTGATGCACAGCGATGAAACAAATCCTCCTACGTAAGTTGTACCTGTTTATCTGCATTCTTCTCTTCTCTACATCCATTTTACAGTGCAGAATTTTATAAAGCTTGTCTGAGCTTTCAGGAAAAAAAAGGGGGCGGAGAGCTAAAATTCCACTCTGCAGAGCTCAGTGAGGAGAGCTCTGAGAGCTGATTGGAGGAACACAGCTGAGGCTGTCAGTCAGCTGGAGGCCCCTCCCATCACCATTTTTTCTCTTGGTGTCAGGAAATGTTGTCAGAAGGGACTCATGCTGATAGCAGAGGAAGGAGGCAGCAGACAGAAATGATATTTAGTGCTCTGGATGCAGACAAGTACATGCTACTGAGGGATATGCTTTGTTCGTATTTCATGTCTGAGGTTTACAACCACTTCCTCAGGCTGGAACCTTTCTTCCTTCCCCTTCTCAAATTTTCTTTTTTTAGGCCTTGTTCACACCTATGCGTTTTTTTTGTGCTTTTTGCAGAAGCACACTACAGTCCATTAAACATGGTTTCCTATGGGACACGGTCACATTTATGCTTTTTTTAGCCACTGCATTTTTGCCAAGAGTCAGAGACCTTTATAAATGCAAAACGGTGCTTTTTGGTTTAAAATATTTCCATGGAGAAGCTGCAGAAAAGCATGTAGTGCGATTTTGCAGCGATTTTGCCACCATTTGCGTTTTTTTAACCTGCCCAATAACAAATTGGCCAGAAAATAAATAAAATAAAAGCATAAAAAATGCAAAACTCATCAAAAAACACGTCAAAAATGCAAAACGCACTGCAGAAACGAGTCACAAGCAAACTGCATAGGTGTGAACCGAGCCCTAAAGGGTTTGTAAAGGCAGAAGGTTTTTTATCTTAAAGGGGTTGTAAACCCTCACCGTTTTTCACCTTAATGCTTTCTATGCATTAAGGTGAAAAACATTTTTTAATGCAGCAGCACCCCCGAGCCCCCCTTTACTTACCTGAGCCCCGAAATTTGGGCGACGGGAATGAGCACACCAGCTGGTGTCTCGTGTCCTGATTGGATAGATTGATAGCAGTGCAGCCATTGGCTCCTGCTGCTGTCAATCAAATCCAATCACGCGGGCTTCTCCTAGGGGGTTATCTGATGTGGGGAGGAGACACGAGAGCCGCCGGGGACCCCAGGAGACGAGATTCGGGGCCACCCTGTGCAAAACAAGCTGCACAGTGGAGGTAAATATGACATGTTTGGTACTTAAAAAAACGAACCCTTAAGCCCCATACACACTCAGATTTTCTGCTGCTTTTTTCCTTCAGATTTACCAAAGCCATATGATATGAGGTCAAACCTTAGGAGTTTCAATTTGTATGCAATCAGGCAGGCCCTTACACTACATGGTTTTGGTAAATCTGAAGACAAAAATCAGCAGAAAATCTGATAGTGTGTATGGGGCTTTACAATCACTTTAATGCATTTTATACATTAGGATAAAAAAAACTTCAGTGTTGCAGCAGCCTCCCCAGCCCCGCCTAATACATTCTTGAGCCCCATCTCTCTCCAGCGATGTCCACAAGTCCCTCAGCCGTCCAGGACTCTTCCTCCTGATTGGCTGAGACACAGCAGCAGCGCCATTGGCTCCCGTGGCTGTCAATCAAGTCATTTAGCCCATCAGGAGAGAGAGGGGGTGGGGCCAAATGGCAGCTCCTTGTCTGAATAGACACAAGGAGCTGCAGCTCGGCTCGGGTGCCCCATATAGAAAGCTGTTTGCTGTGGGGGCACTCGACAGGAGGGAGGGGCCAGGAGAGCCGAAGAGGGAGGGGCCAGGAGAGCCGAAGAGGGAGGGGCCAGGAGAGCCGAAGAGGGAGGGGCCAGGAGAGCCGAAGAGGGAGGGGCCAGGAGAGCCGAAGAGGGAGGGGCCAGGAGAGCCGAAGAGGGAGGGGCCAGGAGAGCCGAAGAGGGAGGGGCCAGGAGAGCCGAAGAGGGAGGGGCCAGGAGAGCCGAAGAGGGCGGGGCCAGGAGAGCCGAAGAGGGCGGGGCCAGGAGAGCCGAAGAGGGATGGGCCAGGAGAGCCGAAGAGGGAGGGGCCAGGAGAGCCGAAGAGGGCGGGACCAGGAGAGCCGAAGAGGGCGGGACCAGGAGAGCCGAAGAGGAACCTGAGAAGTGGAGGATCTGAGTTTCCCTGTGCAAAACCAACTGTACAGGGCAGGTAAGTATAACATGTTTCTTATTTAAAAAAGAAAAAGAAAAAGGGGCTTTACAACTACTTTAAACTTCCCAATCAAATGCCGAAAATCAAAAGGAAAATGGTTAGGTTTCACCAAGCAGCTTATGTTGTCATCTCCAGCTGGCCTTGTTGTTATTGATGATACGTTGTGTATATACAGATTGTATTCCATACCCGACTTCTGTATACCATCTTATGTATAGTTGGATTAATTCATCTACTTATGATTGCCTATTTCTGTGACTCTCATATACTAAATAAAAAATGTGAAAAAAAAAAAAAAGATAATTTGGCAAAAATGAGTGATTTTCAGTGGGGTGACCTATGCCATTGGAAAGAAAGGCTTTCTATTTTCTTAGTGAAGGACAAGGAAAATAAAAATCATTGACCAAATGTTCCCTACATTGTCACCTTCAGCTGCCTTGTCATCCTTCTTCTCCAGCACAGAGGCAGGCAGTGCTTTATGGCATGTGACGGAGACCTTAGGCTGAAACACATCACGTCTCTTACATTCAGTGTTCCTCTACACATCCATGACGGTGACAACCGGGAGCAAAAGAAACAAGAAGATACTCTCTCCTCGCGGTTTCTCACTCTCCTCCCTCTGTATAACAACTAACCGCTTAACCATTCACCCACCGCTGTACGTTTACACACAGGTGAATAGTTCTTCACCCAGGGCAATTTTTAAATGGCACAAGTTTAAAGTGGTATTATTATGCAATGGGTATGGAAGTGGTTGGCTTGTATTTCTTATAGTACAGATCTAGTTGGGTACTATGACTTTCTACCCACCTGGCTTCCAATCCATAGGCTGCATTCACACTTCAATGTTTTGAATCGTGGGCAGATTTGCCACGATTCTGCCCACGAAAGCGCCAAAGAAAAGTTCAGGAGCTACTTTTGGGCGTGACTGAGTGAGTATGAACAGCATGTAATACACCATTTATTGATAGTTTTTTTTTTTATAAAGTGGGTTTTGTAACCCTTTCCTCTTCCCTGTGTATGACCTGTATGCGCTGTCGTTCGTACACCATTGCCAAGCCCCATGTTTTAACCTCCACAATATCAGCAAGTGTCTCCATTTAAAAAATAAATAAATAAATGTGGCAGAAAATGAGATCACTTTGAGGTGCCTACTTTCCAAAAGTGGGGGTGCATACTTTTCCAAGCGGGTTTTTGTTCTGTTCTTGCGGGGAAACAGATTGTTTTCAAGGTTATTTATTTATTTATTTTTATATTGGAATATTTGAAAAAAAATAAACAGTGGTCGCTAAATACCACCAAAAGAAAGCTCTATCTGTTTAAAAAAAAATGATATAAAAGTCATTTGGGTAGGACGTTGCATGACTGAGTAATTGTCAGTCAAATTATCACAGCACTGAAAAATGGACTGGTAATGAAGGGTTATTAGAGGCTGGTACCGAGTGGTTAAAGAAGAACTCCGATCTGATGTTTGCTGAAATCTAATACTTTTCCCGCATTAATATGCATTTCAGTACTTGGCACCCTGATATGATTTGTTTCCAGGCTTTTACTACAGTTTGACATGACTTCACGGGTTAGATATGCTATTCAAATAGTTTCATGTGGCCCAGTCAGTACTATTTTTCTAACAGATGTGAGCGTGGTATGTTCACAATTCTAATGGGGTTAGTTTATATGAAATGACTACAAATAGCCCTTTTATAGGTTTTCTCCATAAACAGTAATGTGCACACAGTATGAGTAAAGTTGTGCAGAGCCCTCAAACCAGCTGACTTGAAAGGTGACCTACTTTGTAAATTCAGTATGTTATGTACAGAATGTTTAACGGTATGTCCAGGAATCACCGGATCCAACCGCCGGCCTCCCTCTCCCCTTCTACAGCACATACCAGCGTTATGTTTTCTTTTAGACTGCTTTCACACTGAGCCGCTTGGCGGTAAAGCACTCCACTCGCTTTACCGTCATCATAGCAGCGCTTTTTGGCCGCTAGCTGGGTGCTTTTAACCCCTCGCTAGCGGCCAAAGAAAGGGTTAAAAGCACCTGTGTTGCGGCGCTTCCGAATCACGTTCATTCCAATGGACAGGGGCGGTTTAGGAGCGCTGTATACACCTCTCCTAAACCGCCCCAAAGATGCTGTTGGCAGGACTTTTTTCCCGTCCCGCAAGTGCACCGATCCAGTGTAAAAGCATTCGGCCTTTCACACTGGGGTGGCATGGGAGGCATTTTTCAGGCACTTTAAAGGCACTGTTTTTAGTGCTAAAACGCATGAAAAACATCTTCAGTGTGAAAGGGGTCTTAGATTGCCCCTGTAGTGAGACACGGCGGGTATTGCTCTAATGCCTGGTACACATGATGAGATGATCGGATGAGTGATCGTCTGTTTTTTTTTTTTTCATACTATTCTCATATTGGAAATAAGGAGGTGATGTCATGTGTTGTATTTTCGAACGACAACTGTACCAATTAAACGGAAATCGTAGGATCTGGCATCGCACAAAAACGATTTTCTTGCTTGTCCCATTGGATATTATATGAACTGTCAAGATTGGCTCACCGTCTGTCCGCTGGGCGGGCCGGAAGTGACTTGAGAGGCAGTTTTTTGCCAATGTTCTTAACACTTCTAGCGCCAGTTCACACTAGCGCTCTGTGGGAATCGGCGCAATTCCAGTGCAGGTTCCCGCATCGCATAGGACTCTCAGGCAGTTCTCAATGCTCTATGCGAATCGCTGCGGGTCTCAATAGAAAGTCAATGACAAGCCCAGATCGGTACGCATATCGCAGTGTGAACTTTCAAATGGTACAGGAATCAGATCGCATGGGTGTGAACATCTAACATCGCACCCGTCTGAACCCAGCCTTAAAGTGGGTGTAAACCCACTTTTTGGACTTCTACCTATAGGTAAGCCTAGACTAAGGCTTACCTATAGGTAGTGGAAATATCTCCTAAACGTGCGCCGTTTAGGAGATATTTCACTTGTAGTCCGCCGAAAATTCCAACGGCGTATGCGCGGGGAAGAAATTAAACTAAGTGCTGTTCCTTCCCTAGCCTGTGCCGTTAATCGCGGATCCCGTGCACGGGAGTGACGTCGTGCGGCTCTGGCGAATCACAGAGCCGGAGTCTGTGGCCTGGAAGGAAGAGGGGCCAGAAGATGGACGCTGCCTACACAGGGGACATCGCTGGACTCTCTTGCAGGTAAGTGGCACATAATGGGCTAGTATGCGATGCATACTAGCCCATTATGCTTTTCGTTTGCAGCGAGCAAAAGAGGAAGTAAAACCCATCAGGGTGTACTTCCTCTTTAAGCGCTTTTAACATTAAATTGATGTAAGCAATTACTTTATTTTAATAAATAGTTGCTTTTTAAACATATTACACTATGAGAGGCATTCTGTTTACTTTATCCTAACATATGGATGCATGAGGCCACCGGAATCTTAAAGGAAACCACGCCCTCTAGCCGAGGACCCATTGGGGAGATTAATACAGTGATCAGTGCTAATAATATACACTGACACTGTACTAATGACACTGGCTGGGAAGGGGTTAACATTTGCGGCAATCAAAGGGTTAAATGTGTGCCCAACTATGTGTAAAGTGTTTACTGCCTGGTGTTTTTACTAATGGATGTGCCGGGTTTTATTCCCTGCTTTGCAAGGCTTTGCAGATCAAAGGGATGAACAAATGTTCCTCTGTTTAACCCCTTATTAACCCTTAAAGTGGAGTTCCACCCACTTTTACAACTCTTCAGCATCCCTCACTAAACTGTGCACTGTAAACAAATTGGATATTTTTTTATTTTTTTTCTCAGCACCTACTGTATATCTGCTGTATTCATTTTTCACTTCCTCCTCCCTGGCCGTGGCCCATCATTTCCTGTTTGCAATGGCTTCTGGGAAGGGGCGGCAACCTCCTCTGACACTGCCGTTGCTATGGAAACCTGACCTGAAACCTATTACACTGCTTGTGCTGCACTGAGCATGTGCGAGATCTGCAAGGATGAGATCCAGGAAGTAATAATACAGTCTGGCTTCAGATGCCCAGACTTAAGATGGCCACGGCCTGCTGTAAGTTTATAAAATAACAAACTACTGCTATAAACTAACAAAACAGACCTTAGTTTACAGACTAACTTTACTAGAATACATTAAGCTTGTGTATTATAGGGGTTTTTTTTAATTTAAAAAGTATAATTTCGGCTGGAACACCACTTTAACCACTTCAATACCGGCCTATAGACATATGACGTCCTGGGATGGGATCTCCCATCCTGGGTGGACGTCATATGACGGCCTCGGGTCCCTGGCCGCCTAGGGGGCGCGCGCCCGCTGCGTCGCTTGGGACCCGGTGCGTGTGCCCGGCGGGCACCCGCGATTGCCTGTCAGGTGAGAGGAGAGCGATCTGTGTTCTCCTCCCCTTGTGCGTCCCCTCCCCCTACAGTTAGAAGCATTCCCTAGGAAACACATTTAACCCCTCCCCCTAGTGGTTAACCCCTTCAATGCCTGTCACATTTACACAGTAATCAATGCAATTTTATAGCATTGATCGCTGTATAAATGAATGGTCCCAAAAATGTGTCAAAAGTGTCCGATGTGTCCGCCATAATGTCGCAGTCACGGAAAAAAAATCGCGATCGCCGCTATTACTAGTAAAAAAAAAATAAATATTTTTTTTTTTTTAAAATGCCATAAATCTATCCCGTATTTTGTAGACTCTATAACTTTTGCGCAAACCAATCAATATACGCTTATTGCGATTTTTTTACCAAAAATATGTAGAAGAATACGTATTGGCCGAAACTGAGAAAAAAATTTGTTTTTTTAAAAAAAATTGGGATATTTATTATAGCAAAAAGTAAAAAATATTGTGTTTTTTTTTCAAAATTGTCGCTCTTCTTTTGTTTATAGCGCAAAAAATAAAAACCGCAGAGGTGATCAAATACCACCAAAAGAAAGCTCTATTTGTGGGGAAAAAAGGACGTCAATTTTGTTTGGGTACAACGTCGCACGGCCGCGCAATTGTCGTTTAAAGTGCGACAGCGCTGAAAACTAATAATTGGTCTGGGAAAGAAGGGGGTGAAAATGCCCGGTATTGAACCAGTTAATTTACTCGAATCAGCCCTAATTAACTCCCTGTTTTCCTCCATTTAATTAATTTTTCTGCTTTTTTTTTTGTTCACATCTATTTTATAAACGACAAACAATTAAAACTTTTTTTGTTTGCTTTGTTAGTGAATATTTTTACACGTATATATTTACACATTTCATATTGAAAA
Source organism: Lithobates clamitans (assembly GCA_037952925.1). Lineage (NCBI taxonomy): Eukaryota > Metazoa > Chordata > Amphibia > Anura > Ranidae > Lithobates > Lithobates clamitans. The sequence continues at coordinate 2,871,090 of JBBGZY010000537.1, forward strand.
AGCGCAAAATTAAAAAAAAAAAATCTATTTATTTAATTTGTAAATAACTTTTCAATGCTTTGTACCATTGCTGAAAGTGAAAATAAAACAGTTGCGGTAGGTATCGGTAATTGTTATCGGCGAGTACTAAAAGAAAAGTATCGGTACTCGTAAAAAAAAAAAAATGGTGTCGGTGCATCTGCTGTGGTACCATAAGGTGCAGCATGCCCGCTCTTATTTTTTATTTTTTTTTGCTTAAACGGTTGAGCAGAATCCTTTTCAGCGAATGTCTCCAGCTGTCTATTGGTGCTCAGTGACACAGACTCTGAAATTATTCATGGCCCGTATTATATGACCGTCTGATTGGACGTGCTTTTGTCTGTGTTTAGCCCCGTGGTAAAGAGAAGGTTAAGCTGAATGATTTTTGTACAGTGGGGGGGGGGCTATACAGCCTTGTCTTTAACCCTCCGATCGACAACCCCAAATTAAAGCTGACACGGGCACTTAGTAGCCTCGGACTTCACAAATAGGTCATAGCTGCGTGAACTGATGTAGCTGGAAGTATGTCATAACTAATTACCTCCGTCAGGGCTTCTTCCTCCCCATCACTAACCCTGGCAGACTGATCAGCTAACCGGGGCTGTCTGCTGGATTTCTGCTCCAGATCCACTGCAAAATGCATGGGCTTTGTATCTTCTGTAGAGCCTGGCATGAATGAATGTCACAGTGCCTGGTAAATGGGTCATTCCAAGCGGGTGTGAATGAATCGTATCCCTATAGTGTGTCATTACAAGATGTGAGGATCAGGGACCGCGCAGGGCCCCTTTCATTAAGTGCAAGTAGATTAAAGCAGGGCCCGGGGGGAGATAAACACTCTCTTTGATTGGGTAGAGAAATCAATTATTCATATCTGTGTTTTAATCTCTGAAGTGCACAACGGTTCACTTTGCTGCATAATATCGATGAGGGGAGCGGCGTGCAAACCAACGCACAGCACATCTTTCTTCTTTTATTGGTGTGTTTGTGGATAGAAGTTTCTCCCAATCAAAAGTGCAGAACAAGTTTTAAAGAAGAACTAGCGAAGGTATACCCGTTTTATAATATTTGCCATTTTGAGAGTGGGTGTGGGTGCAGGACATGTTCTGTAGATCTGCTAGGAAGGCAAGGTTCACATTTGTGCTGCGTTTGCATGGACACAGCAGCCCATTCATTTAAATAGGCTGCTGTTTCTTGCAGGAAAGGGTCCCTGCAGCTGTGCTTTGCCACCAGGCGCTTTCGGGAAACCGCACTGCATTTTCCAGTGCATGGCAGTGCCATTAAAGTGTTACTAAACCCAGGAGCCTACATTCACTATATCTGGTCTCCCACAGTACACAGAACATGGAAATGCAATTATTTTAGTAAATATAAACTGATAAATACATTTTCTCATCAGCAGTATATAGCAGTCTTGTGACTTCTATCAGTGTCTGGTTAAAGCTTGTAGGAGGAGTTTTCATTCTCCTCTGACTATCCTATGAGGCTGCATGACCCTTGATCCTCTGTCTGGACAGTGCTGATTGGCCCTGTGCTGATCACATGCACCCTCCCAAGCAAAAAAAAAACTCTCTAGCAATACACACCAAACTGAGCATGTGCAGAGTGCCCCCAAGGCTCTGTTCTTGTGACTTCTGTCAGTGTCTGGCCGAGCACAGGGTTAAGCTTAAAGGAGGAGTTATTATTCTCCTCTGACTGTCCTATGAGGCTGCATGACCCCTGAATCTCTGTCTGGACAGTGCTGATTGGCCCTGTGCTGATCACATGCACTCTCCCCCAAAAAAAACAAAAGAAGAAAAAACTGAACATGTGCAGAGTGCCCCCAGGGCTCGCTTCTGTCAGGAGATGGATTGGGGACAGTAAAAGAGGAGGATCAGAGAAGACAGGATCAAACAGCCTTTTTACACAATACAGAGGATTAACCCCTTAGGTTCCACAGTGAGTATAACAAGCATGGTTTACTGCATATACAGACTGATTGATTTTACTGTTGTGGATTTAGTAACACTTTTAAGAGTTAATGGCACCACAAATGTTATGTTTGAAGCAGGACGTTTTGTGTGCGTCTGAAGGCAGGTGCAGGAATGCGTGCGATTTACAGGCTCCTGTGTAATAAAATAATAAATGTCTTCCTGCAGCAGTATGTGCATTTCTTTATTTAAAGTGGAGTTAGCCTTTAATGTAGGGATGCACCGATACCAGTATCGCTGCCGTTACCAAGTATTTTTTTCATGAGTACTCGTGAAAATGCTCCTGATACTGAAACCGATACCTTGCAGTGCGATTTGCATCCAAATAATACTGCAAAGAATCGCACGCAATTTGAACAGGAATGCAGTGCGATTCCTGCCCGAATTACATACAGTTTCCCGTAGCGCTCCTGTGTGAACCCAGGCTGAAATCGCTATGACATGCCTGGGTTCACACAGGAGCGGTGGGGAAACTGCATGCGATTTGGGCAGGAATAGGACTGCATTCTTGTTTAAAATGCATGAGATTCTTTGCAGTACAATTTGCACACATTCATTTTGTATAGACGCAAAAGTAATGGTACTTGGTATCGGTGAGTACTTGACCGAAAGTATTGGTACTCGCCGATAAAAAAAACAAAAAAAACAGGCGCAAATGGCTCAGGCACCCATTGGATTTATATGGGAGAGAGGATCCTCTGTAAGCACCATTCCCGGACATGAAACTTACAGAGAACAAACTAGGAGAGCTCTGCAGCAGATGGGAAGTGCTCTTCGGACACCTGGATGAGCTCTCTACTTAATGTAAAGAGCAGATTGAAAAGTTTGGTCTGGCTACACGTTTATTTTAAGCAGGAAGCTAATCAGATTCCCTTTATATACAGATGATCGGGTTACTTGCAGCTAAATATTACAGTAATGACTCCCAATGTGCAATATGGAGGCCCAGTACAGGGTTCCAAGGGGGTGTGTTTTTGGAGAAAAAAGAAACCATGAGCTGTACAGATTTCTCTTCCACAATATACAAATAGATTGTCATTCAAGAACTGAGAGTGGTCAGTTTTCATTCAGACAGATACTGTGCAGCCGGAAACTATTCACAGCGCTTCACTTTTTCCACATTTTGTTATGTTACAGCCTTATTCCAAAATGGAATAAATTCATTATTTTCCTCAAAATTCTACAAACAATGCCCTATGATGTCAATGTGTAAGAAGTTTGTTTGAAATCTTTGCAAATGTATTAAATAAAAAACAAAAACAATCCCATGTACATAAGTATTTGCAGCCTTTGCTCAATACTTTGTCAAGCCCCTTTGGCACCAATTACAGCCTCAAGTCTTTTTGAGTATGATGCTACAAGCTTGACACACCTATATTTGGGCAGTTTCTCCCATTCTTCTTTGCAGGACCTCTCAAGCTCTATCAGGTTGGATGGGGAGCATCGGTGCACAGACATTTTCAGATCTCTTCAGAAATGTTCAAGTCTGGGCTCTGGCTGGGCCACTCAAGGACATTCACAGAGTTGTCCCGTAGCCACTCCTTTGTGATCTTGGCTGTGTGCTTAGGGTCATTGTCCTGTTGGAAGATGAACCTTTGCCCCAGTCTGAGGTCCAGAGCGCTCTGGAGCAAGTTTTCATCAAGGATGTCTCTGTACATTGCTGCATTCATCTTTCTTTTGATACTGACTAGTCTCCCAGTTCCTGCCGCTGAAAAACATCCCCACAGCATGCTTCACTGTAGGGATGGTATTGGCCAGGTGATGAGCGGTGCCTGGTTTCCTCCAGACATGACACTTGCCATTTAGGCCCAAGAGTTCAATCTTTATTTCATCAGACCAGAGAATTTGGTTTCTCATGGTTCTTCAGATGCCTTTTGGCAAACTCCAGGCAGACTGTCCATGTGCCTTTTACTGAGGAGTGGCTTCCTTCTGGCCACTCTACTATACAGGCCTTATTGTTGGAGTGCTGCAGAGATGGTTGTTCTTCTGGAAGGTTCTCCTCTCTCCACAGAGAAACACTGGAGCTCTGTCAGAGTGACCATCAGGTTCTTGGTCACTTCCCTGACTAAGGCCCTTCTCCCCCGATCGCTCAGTTTGGCTGGGCGGCCTGCTCTAGTAAGAGTCCTGGTGGTTCCAAACTTCTTCCATTTATGGATGATGGAGGCCACTGTGCTCATTGGGACCTTCAATGCAGACATTTTTCTGTACCCTTCTCTAGATCTGTGTCTCGATGCAACCCTCTCAGAGGTCTACAGACAATTCCTTGGACTTCATGGCTTGGTTTGTCCTCTGCACTATTAACTCTGGGACCTTATATAGACAGGTGTGTGCCTTTCCAAGTCGTGTCCAATCAACTAAATTTACCACAGGTGCACTCCAATCAAGTTGTAGAAACATCTCAAGGATGATCAGTGGAAACAGGATGCACCTGAGCTCAATTTTGAGTGTCATGGCAAAGGCTGTGAATACTTATGTACATGGGGTTTTTATTTTTTTTTTATTTTTAAATATATTAGCAAATATTTCAAACAAACTTCATTCACGTTGTCACTATGGGGTATTGTTTGTAGAATTTCAAGAAAAATAATGAATTGAATCCTTTTTGAAATAAGGCTTTAACATAACAAAATGTGGAAAAAGTGAAGCGCTGTGAATACTTTCCAAATGCACTGCACATATAAAGGGTAAAATAATGTTCAAATATGCAAGTAAAATTTACAAAAAAAGTTGTTGTAAAATCACTAAAAAAAAGAAACCAAAGTTGATGAATGCCTTTGGAAACATGAAGGTGTGAGAGGCCTTGAATAGACTGGATATTGGCAGCTAGAATCCAGCGCTCACAGATTTCCTAGAAATGAAATAAAACTAGGATTCTGGCTCATGTCAGAAAACATTTGCTTGTTCTTTATAGGCCAAAATATGTAGCATACGATGTACAGCCCAGACAATAGCGAGAAAACTGACATACAGAATAAATAGGAAACAGCATGGGGGCTTCTTGTTTGACAGGATGAATGCGAGCTAAATGAGCCGTGCAACAAAGAAACCAAACTTCCAAGGCTCTTGTGGAGACTCCATTTGCTTTTTGTAAGATGATATTAAACACACAAAAAGTTCTGGAAAAATCAGGCGTGGGTTCCATTGACAGAAGAGAGGGAAATAAGACCTAGTCTGTTTCAATGAACGGTGCATGTGGAGTTGGATCCTTCTGTATAATTAAAGGGGACCTGTCAGACCAACTGTTAAAGAAGTTGTAAAGGCAGCATGTTCTTTATCTTAATGCAAAAAACCTTCTGTGTGTAGCAGCCACCCTAATACTTAACTGAGCCCCATCTTTCTACAGCGATGTCCACGACTGTCTACCCCATCTGGGACACTCCTGATTGGCTGAGACACAGAAGCAGCACCATTGGCTCCCGTGGCTGTCAATCAAAGTCAGGCAATCAGAGGAGCGAGGGTCAGGATCCGTATCTGAATGTACACAGGGAGCTGTGACTCGGGCCGGGTGCCCCCATAGGAAGCTGCTGACTGTGGGGGCACTCGATAGGAGGGAGGGGCCAGGAGCAGCAAAGAGGGACCCGGGAAGAGGAGGATCCGAGCTGCTCTGTGCAAAATGAACTACACAGAGGAGGGAAGTATAACATGTTATTTAAAAAAAAAAAAAAAAGCCTTTACAATCACTTTAACACAGATGTGGCTCGTATGCAGCACTAAAAGCTGCCACTGCAGAGAGTTGTAATGATGTTGGTGTCATGGCTGTTGCGTTTCACCCCACTCCTGGGGCTGTCCTATGGGGAGAAACGCATCGGTAAGATGTGGTTATGGAGGAGCTGAGGCTGATGCCTTACTGTTGTTTGAGATGGGACTGTTGGAAGTGCGTGGCACTCTTACATTGCTTTCACAGGATACTTCTTAATGAGTATAAGGCCCCTTTCACACTGGAGCAGTTTTCAGGCGGTATTGCGCTAAAAATACCGCCTGAAAACCGCCCCTAAACAGCCTCCGCTGTTTGTTCAGTGTGAAAGCCCGAGGGCTTTCACATTGAAGCGGTGCGCAGGCAGGGCGGTGAAAAAAGTCCTGCAAACCGCTTTTTTGGAGCGGTGAAAGAGCGGTGTATTCACCGCTCCTTCCCCGCTCCTGCCCATTGAAATCAATGGGACAGTGCGGCTATAGCCGCGCTGTACGAGGGATTTTAACCCTTTTTCGGCCGCCAGCGGGGGGTAAAACCGCACCGCTAGCGGCCGAATACCGCTGCAAGAACGACGGTACAGCAGCGCTAAAAATAGCACTGTTGTACCCCTGACACCCCCACCGCCCCAGTGTGAAAGGGGCCTTAGAGTCACCGGCACCCATACCAGTGTAGATCACTGAAGCAGAGAATTAAGTGCTTTGGAGTAGCGCTCCAAGCTTTTCAACACTGGTCACTTTGGGCATTTCATTGTTACATTATGGAGCAGCCTTTTTCAACCAGGATTCTATGGAACCCCAGGGTTCCTCGAAGGTGATTGCTAGGGGTTTCCTAAGCAATAAGCTGATTGACGTCCCCCCTGAGGTTGCCTGCACAGTTTGGAGCCTGCATCACTGGGCATAGTCAGTGGCTTGGGGCCCCTCTCACACACATAAGTAACGTTTTACACAAATTGTCATTTGGTTGCCTCTAGGGGTGCCATTCTTGCCAAGGACCTCCGATGTAACGGAGGTTCCACCCACTAACCTAACATGCAGTGGGGCCCACAAGATGGTCCGCCATTGCAAATCAAATACTTTAGGGATGCCACATTCCTTATCATGTTATATCTACAACCTAATAATTACACCAATGTATTGTGATCTATTTATACATTTTTAGTAGGGGTTCCCTGAGATCTGAAATATATTTAATGGGTTCCTCTGGGGTAAAAAAACAACAAAAGGTTGAGAAAAGCTGTTATAGGGACTGCTGCTTGAAGATTGAAGCTGGGTTCACACTTATGCAAATTGGATGCGGATTCCAATTCAAATGACAGGAGATTGTGGGGTCGCAGGGCGCACTGCAGAAGGGTCCTGTGCGTCTTTGGCTCTGTTTCAGGTCCGAATTCAGGCAAAAAAATTCGGACCTGGTTCGCCCCTGAAATGGTAAACGGGGACACACCGGACCCCCTGCTGCGAGATGCTCCGCAAATAGTGTGAACCCAGCCTCAGACTGTTGATATAAGCGGACAAATTCTCTGGACAACCAGGGAACACGCCAAGTGATTTTATCCCAGCAGCATTTATTGTAACCAGATGGGTGTGCTTGGGCACACCCTAATCACCCCATGTGACCCAGATGCTCCCTGCTGCCTGGTCCTGAAAACTCGGTGTGTTCATTCAAAACTGAAGCATACTAAATGGTGTTTATTATTCTTCAGTTTATAAACAGGAAGCCCCCGGGGCACAGAACACTTCCTGTTCATTGACTGTCCAGTGCAGCTGAGGCTGCAATCAAAGGGACCGGGGAATCTCTGTCCTCGGTCCCTTTTTTTGTTTCAAAAGTGAGACATCAGGGATCTGTTTAGACCTCTGATATCTCACCCTCCAACAGGGGTTCTAAAAAAATGTAAACAAATAATATATAAAAAAAATAATAAAAGAAGAAACGACTGACACTGTCCACATCCCTGCTGACACCAGTCTTTGCCCTCCTGACACCAGTCTTTGCCCTCCTGACACCAGTCTTTGCCCTCCTGACACCAGTCTTTGCCCTCCTGACACCAGTCTTTGCCCTCCTGACACCAGTCTTTGCCCTCCTGACACCAGTCTTTGCCCTCCTGACGCCAGTCTTTGCCCTCCTGACGCCAGTCCTCTGCCCTCCTGACGCCAGTCCTCTGCCCTCCTGACGCCAGTCCTCTGCCCTCCTGACGCCAGTCCTCTGCCCTCCTGACGCCAGTCCTCTGCCCTCCTGACGCCAGTCCTCTGCCCTCCTGACGCCAGTCCTCTGCCCTCCTGACGCCAGTCCTCTGCCCTCCTGACGCCAGTCCTCTGCCCTCCTGACGCCAGTCCCCCTGAAACCAGTCCTCTGCCCTACTGACACCAGTCGCAGGTCAGTGCGATTTCATGTGCGGCTTGCCGACATTTGTGCGACGTCATGCACAGATGTCTATGCAAGTCGCATATGAAATTGCCAGAAACGGTGCAAAAATCTTTTTCAAAATGGGTGCAAGTCAGTCGCACAGATTTGAATGGTTCCATTGGCACAAATGGGGTCCGACTTGTCAAGCGACTTTATACTGTCAAATCGCATGACAAGTTGCACTAGTGTGAACCAGGGCTTAATGCATTTTACATTGGTTTTTTACATTTATTTATAAGAGTGTGTGTTTGTTTTTGTTTTTTTCTTTTTTCTATATCTATATATAATCTACGTGCACATGTGTGCTTGAGCTTTGTTGTGCACACCTATGATTGTAATCTTATTAGTTTTGAGTACACTGCTCCCAAAAAAGATGCCAACTTTGTTTGAATATTATCTACATAGTCTACATTTTATTTGTCCACCACTTGTGTGCAGGTCCTAGAACCGTATTCGTTGCTCTACTGTTGCTGGGATAGAAAGCGAAGTTCCTGCCTGTATTTAGCTATTTAAGGCACTCCTTTTATTTTTAAACACAAAGTGTAGCTTTGAAGTCCGGGTGATGGCTGGTTAGGCGAGGTGTCCTTCATTTAGCTGACCATTTCCTTCTGATCCCTCCTGCATTTCCTGTAAATATCTGATAACAACTATTCAATGAGAGTTTATCTGAGTGAATGTCTAGCCAGCCCTCATTTATGTACTCTTTCCAAATTGAAGCCATAAAATAGATTGGTTAGTCTGAAGACGGAGGTATATGGATGTCAGACGTGACTCCCCACCCTGGTGCAGAGTTCAATTGCTTTATACACAGCTGGCTCTGAAAGAGTTAGTGTTCCATCCAGAATCCCTCATAGGAGCAAAGTCTAGGATTACACATCCCCCGCTCCCTCATTACAACTAGTTATAAAACTTCCCTTTCATTTAAAGGGAGCAGCTGGCTGTGTGGGCTCGGAGCCAGCTGCAGAAGGGTGGAGCTGGGTGTCAGTATACAGGAAGGGGGAACGCCGGGAAGATGTCTGCACCTGTTGTGAGGTGAACCTACGGTGCTGGTATAAAGTGGTGGGGATCAGGAGATTTGGGGATCGGGTACTATGATAGAAAGGGGATTTGGTCTTGTAGGTTTAGTCCTGTGAATTTTTGTAAGGCATTTAGATCAGTGGTGATCTACTCACTAGATTTAGAAGTCTCATTGTGGTGATCCACTCACTAGATCTAGGAGTCTCATTGTGGTGATCCACTCACTAGATCTAGGAGTCTCATTGTGGTGATCCACTCACTAGATCTAGGAGTCTCATTGTGGTGATCCACTCACTAGATCTAGGAGTCTCATTGTGGTGATCCACTCACTAGATCTAGGAGTCTCATTGTGGTGATCCACTCACTAGATCTAGGAGTCTCATTGTGGTGATCCACTCACTAGATCTAGGAGTCTCATTGTGGTGATCCACTCACTAGATCTAGGAGTCTCATTGTGGTGATCCACTCACTAGATCTAGGAGTCTCATTGTGGTGATCCACTCACTAGATCTAGGAGTCTCATTGTGGTGATCCACTCACTAGATCTAGGAGTCTCATCGTGGTGATCCACTCACTAGATCTAGGAGTCTCATTGTGGTGATCCACTCACTAGATCTAGGAGTCTCATCGTGGTGATCCACTCACTAGATCTAGGGGTCTCATCGTGGTGATCCACTCACTAGATCTAGGGGTCTCATCGTGGTGATCCACTCACTAGATCTAGGGGTCTCATCGTGGTGATCCACTCACTAGATCTAGGGGTCTCATCGTGGTGATCCACTCACTAGATCTAGGGGTCTCATCTGTGGCTCACTGGCATCATCATGGGACCTCATATTATTTAGTATGTTATGCTACAGAAGACTGTCAGACTGGAAAACCTTTTGGACGTGGTCAGATGCTATGGATATGCTACCAGAGTGACTGAAGACTGGAGACGTGCTGCAGAAAACAAACAATGGGAAAATGTTACTTGAGACTACAACTCCCAATATAGTCTCCTGGAGTCCGAGGGTTGCACAACCGTTCCCAAATGGTTGGAGATTGTACACTAAAGGATAAAGGCTGGTACACCATCTTCCGGTTTTCCTTGATGTTCCACAGCAAGTCAGAACCAATAAGGAAATGTATGGGAATTCTTGTACAACAAAGGCTTTTTTTTTCTTTCGTATCTGATTTTTCTTGTACGAGAACGGTACACATTAAACAAAAGTCGTTCATTCTGTTCATGTGCGAGAAAAATTTAAGAGTTTGTCCATTCAGAAATTTTCGTTTTGCAAGTTGGATGTTGGACGTTGCGCACACACTGTACGAAAATTGAACGATCGCGCCTCATATGGAATATTTCTTCCTATTTTCTCCTAGTATGTACCTCCCTTTAGAGTCCAGTTTCTACTTTGTAAAGCCTGGCACACACGTTAAGTTTTTTTTTTTTTCGTTTAGCCCGACGAGGTCACTGTAATAACTATGCAATGATAATAAAGAGATCTCTCCCACTGTGCTATTGTATTCTGACAGGGGACCCTCCTGCCGAGGTATTGTCTTCTGCTAGCGGGGACAACTTCTCCTGCCCCACCCCTACCCCAGTGACTATCGCTAGCAGCTATAGCAGCCACTTGCGACAATCAGAAACAAATCCGGCAGGCTGGTTGTACCCAAGTTGATCAATCGATCAATTTGGTGCATTTAGCCTGCCCATTTCAGCAGGAACCACCCGAGATTCTGTCTGTATGACTGGCCTTGGACCGTATATATTCGCCACATAAATTACTTTCATAAAAAACTTTTGCATAATTCATCCCGGTAATAAAATTTTCAGCCGGTGATGGGCTTTATTGTAGCAATGATCCAAGTGGCTCTACAGCCACCTGATCACTTCTACAGTGCGTGGAAGGCACCTGTTGTGTCCGGTAAATGGGAAAGGGAGGAAGGTACATCTGTAGAATTGGCCTGGTTTTGTTGGCTTAAAGTGTTACTAAACCCATTCACTATATCTTATATATCTATATCTTGTAGTGAATAAGCGCACCTGTTAGTGTGTGAAATGCGTCTACCATTTGAACTGTCTGTAACACTTGGGATGTTCGTTCATTAAATACGAATTTTGATGGATCTTGGAGTGCAGCCATTTCTTCGGTGTTGTTCATTCACTATATCTGGTCTCCCACAGTACACAGAACATGGAATGCAATTATTTTAGTAAATATAAACTACTAAATATCTTTTCTCATCAGCAGTATATAGCATATTTTGTGATTTCTATCAGTTCCTGGTGAAGCTTGTAGGAGGCGTTTTTCATTCTCCCCTGATTGTCCTAT